>CASGHW010000147.1:0-138863 GCA_949320155.1 Melangyna quadrimaculata
TTGGATTTCCCGAATCCAAACAATTTTTAACAAACGAATTATAAAAAAAGGAAATTCACCCGAGCGATGTGCGGCGCAAATGGGCGATGGGCGCGTTTAATTTAATTTCACAACGGGTAGCACAAAAGGTGCTGCCACCACGGTAGTATCAAATAATTTATTCGATTAATAACAAAAACAGAATAATAAAACAAATGAGGTAAATAAAAAAAAATAATATGCAGCACAGGGTGTACCTGCACAAAATGGGCGCCAGCGATTTTTTTTTCTTGATTAAAAGGAAATCACTAACCTTTTAGAGCGGAAACCAATGAAGAAGAATTTTGAATTGAATATAAAGAACAGAGTTAACTTTAAGCAAGAAAATTTTGAATGATTTTAAATTGCTTGGGAAACCTTACAAGCAGGATTAAAACCCAAGATCTTTTAGAAAAAAAAAAAATTGATTGAACAAAAGATTTTTAAACAAAGAAAAGATGGACCGCTAACGCTTTTGTCCCCAACGAACAAAGAATCTATTTATCGGTTCGCGCGCTCCGCTTTATCGGAAAAATTACGAACGAAAGCCAAACGACACTGACTTTTCAAAACTATTTTCAACAAAAACTAGAGATTTTCACTCTACAATTTCGATACTTATCTTGCCAATTGAACTGTCAAATACTCTTTCTTCTGAGGTCAAATTTTCCCTCCTGTCTGTCTCACTCCCTGCTTATTTCGTTTATAGGGTTTTGAGAAACAACCCAACAACAACGTTGCAAACTTCTACCAATGATTTTGTCAAATATTTGTTTAAAGAAGGTCAGATTTCAGAATTTGAGAAGAAAAGGATGACTACATACACTGCGAGCAATCCCAAAACTATATGAATTACCAAAAATTCATAAGGATAAAGTACCTTTGAGACCTATCTGTGCTTCTACGAACGTCCCTTGTTATGAGCTTTCGAAGTTTGTCGTGAAAATTCTTCAGAATCTGACACACAATTCGAAATTCAATGTAAAGAATTCGAAAGACTTCATTGAAAAAGTTACACCTCTCCAACTGGAAAATGGAGAAATATTGGTTTCATTTGATGTAATTTCCTTGTTTACTAGATTTCCTATTGCGTTGGTTTTGGATATCACAAAGATGAATTGGGATAAAATTAAAGAATATACCAATATTAAAAAAGCGAAATTTATGGAAATATTGAGATTTTGGAAATCACTAACCTTTTAGAGCGGAAACCAATGAAGAAGAATTTTGAATTGAATATAAAGAACAAAGTTAACTTTAAGCAAGAAAATTTTGAATGATTTTAAATTGCTTGGGAAACCTTACAAGCAGGATTAAAACCCAAGATCTTTTAGAAAAAAAAAATTGATTGAACAAAAGATTTTTAAACAAAGAAAAGATGGACCGCTAACGCTTTTGTCCCCAACGAACAAAGAATCTATTTATCGGTTCGCGCGCTCCGCTTTATCGGAAAAATTACGAACGAAAGCCAAACGACACTGACTTTTCAAAACTATTTTCAACAAAAACTAGAGATTTTCACTCTACAATTTCGATACTTTCTTGCCAATTGAACTGTCAAATACTCTTTCTTCTGAGGTCAAATTTTCCCTCCTGTCTGTCTCACTCCCTGCTTATTTCGTTTATAGGGTTTTGAGAAACAACCCAACAACAACGTTGCAAACTTCTAACAATGATTTTGTCAAATATTTGTTTAAAGAAGGTCAGATTTCCGAATTTGAGAAGAAAAGGATGACTACATACACTGCTAGCAATCCCAAAAATATATGAATTACCAAAAATTCATAAGGATAACGTACCTTTGAGACCTACCTGTGCTTCTACGAACGTCCCTTGTTATGAGCTTTCGAAGTTTGTCGTGAAAATTCTTCAGAATCTGACACACAATTCGAAATTCAATGTAAAGAATTCGAAAGACTTCATTGAAAAAGTTACACCTCTCCAACTGAAAAATGGAGAAATATTGGTTTCATTTGATGTGGTTTCCTTGTTTACTAGATTTCCTATTGCGTTGGTTTTGGATATCACAAAGATGAATTGGGATAAAATTAAAGAATATACCAATATTAAAAAAGCGAAATTTATGGAAATATTGAGATTTTGTGTCATTGACAACAATTATTTAGAGTACTCCGGCACCATTTACCAACAAAAACAAGGTATACCTATGGGTAGTCCAGCTTCTCCAATTCTAGCGGATTTAGTTATGGAAACTTTACTAGAAGATGTATTGGGTAAATTGGATTATAAACCCAAGATCATTACCAAGTACGTAGATGACCTGTTTGTTGTGATCAAATCCCAAGAAGTACAAAATACACTTAATGCATTCAACTCTTTCAATAATAAAATCAAATTCACCGTCGAATTGGAATCAAATGGCGAACTTCCATATTTGGATGTGAAAGTTTTAAGGCGGAATGATAGACTGATTTTCGATTGGTATAACAAACCTACTGCTTCAGGTCGCCTTATTAATTTTCACTCCAAACAACCCAAACCAATAATTATCAACACGGCACAAAACTTTGTCAACCGTGTTCTCGACATAAGCGATGTTTCCTTCCACCAGAAGAATATAAACATTATCCGGAACACCCTGTTATTCAATTCCTTCCCCACCATCATTGTCAACAAGCTCATCAAAAACTACCAACAAACCGAAAAAGACAAAAAAATTGATGCCCAACAAGTAACTTTGTACAAGAGCGCACTTTTTATTCCCCACCTCTCCAACCGTATCGTCGCCGCACCTATAAGAGACAAGACGAAAACAAAAATTGCTTTCAAGTCTGCAAATCCCCTGAAAGACAAGCTTTTCACTAACATCAAAGAGAAAGTGGATAAGATGGAGAAAGCCAACATTATCTATAAGATCAATTGCTTGGGTGGGAAAGAGACAACATGTTCATCGGTCTATATAGGTACCTCCAAGCAAAAACTAAAAAATCGTCTGTCTGGTCATAGATCTGATTTGAACAGCAGGGCTGCACAAAAAACTGCATTAGCTCTCCATTGTTTACAGGAAAAACACAAACCAGATTTGGACAATGTGGAGATTTTGCAAACAGAGCAACATTATTCAAAGAGAATGTTGCTGGAGATGCTACACATAAATAACAACAACAATGTTGTCAACCGGAGATCGGACTGCGAAAAGCTTAGCAGCGCATACAGCCAACTGATTAAGCGACCAACAACATACAGCAGGTTAAAGAATAGGTGATTGTTTTGATAAATGGAGGTTTTTTTCCTGTCCACCAGTAAATTCAAATTCAAATTTAAAGTTTAAACTTTTTAATTAATGTGTTTCTTTGTAATAGATTTTTTTCATGAGATTATTATGTAACTATAATGAGTGGTTTATTCCCTTAACGTAAATTCTTTAAATATTGTTTGTAAGTTACTTGACGTCATATATAATACTTTTTATATTAATGTATGTATGTATAACTTTTATAATTTTTATAAATAAAGGCCTGATGAAGAGCATAAACATGCTCGAAACGTTGCACATCAAATAACATCTTTAATTTATTGACCTATAGCCCACAAAAAGTTTATCAATCTTTATCGATAAAAGGTCACAAATATTATACAACTTGATAATATAGAAACATTTGTAGCTAGCGCATTCCAATTTTCAATTCGATAACTAATCGGCTTAAAGCTTTTTTTTGTTTTTCATTATATAATAAAATTTATATGTGTAGAAAAATAAAATAAAACAAGTTATAATTTCTGATAAAGTTCATTTTTTGTATGTTCACACTAGAATCTAGTTAATTTTTAGAAATGTCTTGTTTATGAATTATTTTCCAACCTTTCCTTTCTATAGGTCCTGCCACAAGAAGGTATACACAAAACTAAGAATCTAAGAGGAAGAATAATTTTTTTGAGAATTTCTAGTTAAAACGAAATTCTATTTTGAACAACTTTTCTCATAAAATGACTTTTAATTTTTCAATGATGAACTACCTTTCCAATGATCATTGGAAAAATTAAAAGTTATGTTATGGGGAAGATATAGGTCAAAATGAATTTTTTTTGGAGGAGAAATAATTTAGAAGTCGTAAGCTATATTTCTGCATTAAAATATTCAATGATTAAACTTTCTAAGTGTTTCAAAATCAACAGCTAACTTTTTCAATTATGGTTTTGAATGAAAGCTATACTGGCACCTTAGTGAAAGAACGTTACTCTCTTCATTATCATAATCAACATTTCGAATTTCCAATTACAATTACTCTAACTTGCCTCTTGATCTTTTTTTCTCTCAGAGCGAGGGATAGATTTAGATTTACGCACAAGCAGCCAAGCAAAGAAATTCACACAGCAAGATATGAATGAACAACGTTGCATGATTGTTGTGAAATTATTAACGCGAAAGTTAGGATGAAAGTTTAAAGATATGATAGCAGATCGAATATCTGCAAAACACAATTGGATTTCCCGAATCCAAACAATTTTTAACAAACGAATTATAAAAAAAGGAAATTCACCCGAGCGATGTGCGGCGCAAATGGGCGATGGGCGCGTTTAATTTAATTTCACAACGGGTAGCACAAAAGGTGCTGCCACCACGGTAGCTCAGCGATGGGGTGGGTTCAGCGACTTGTGGGTTTTTATTAATCAAATAATGTATTCGATTAATAACAAAAACAGAATAATAAAACAAATGAGGTAAATAAAAAAAAATAATATGCAGCACAGGGTGTACCTGCACAAAATGGGCGCCAGCGATTTTTTTTTCTTGATTAAAAGGAAATCACTAACCTTTTAGAGCGGAAACCAATAAAGAAGAATTTTGAATTGAATATAAAGAACAAAGTTAACTTTAAGCAAGAAAATTTTGAATGATTTTAAATTGCTTGGGAAACCTTACAAGCAGGATTAAAACCCAAGATCTTTTAGAAAAAAAAAATTGATTGAACAAAAGATTTTTAAACAAAGAAAAGATGGACCGCTAACGCTTTTGTCCCCAACGAACAAAGAATCTATTTATCGGTTCGCGCGCTCCGCTTTATCGGAAAAATTACGAACGAAAGCCAAACGACACTGACTTTTCCAAACTATTTTCAACAAAAACTAGAGATTTTCACTCTACAATTTCGATACTTATCTTGCCAATTGAACTTTCAAATACTCTTTCTTCTGAGGTCAAATTTTCCCTCCTGTCTGTCTCACTCCCTGCTTATTTCCACCAATTCACAATTTTATTTCAGTTTTTCACACCTTTTTCGGTAATCAAAACTTGATCTAGTTAATAAAGTTAAATTGTTGAATTTCTTTTTTCGATCTTTTCCAAAATTCCTTTTTCGCTATCTCAAGAACCTCCAGTTCACTCTATAGACGGGTAAGGCTTTCACCTTGCCTGGACGACCGCTTCCTTTTTACAATGCCTAAATGCTTTCGGCCAATCAGAAAGCGTGGATCTCGGTCGCGTCATTGTTCAGCTACACATTTGATTTATTATCTGTTTCCAATTGCACAATTTACAAAGATTTATATTACAAAATCGTTAAAGCATGGCTCTGCCGTCTGCCCGATTGACATTTGTTTATGGAAATTTTTAATATCAAAAAATAAACTATTGAAAAAGTTAAAAAGCAGGTACGTATATACAATTTGTGTTTTGTTTTGAATTTATTTTTGTATGATTTTTGTGTTTCTTTTTTTTATTAAAATGCTTTATTTACAATTTGAGTTCTGTAAGCCAGTGCTTTCCTATAATAGTTGTAAAGCTGATATATATTTCCTTCGCAGTTAAGCATCGCTGGCACTTCTGGTACCGTTTTCAGGTTCAGGTTTTCAGAAAAGTTCTTCTAACTTCCTTCAGGACAGGACACTTTCCGATGAAATGTTTGATGTCTTCTCTTACATCCATGTTACAAAGACTGCAAACAATTGGCAAATCATGATGAAGTTCAATCTTACCAACTCTTCTCGCATTTTAAATATTGCTGTTATTAGGTTTTGACTATTATAAGCCCGAAAATAATTTTTTTCACATAGGATGTCATCCAGAACGCTGTAAATAGCTCTATGAACAGAAGATGTCGCCTTGTTGATGCAATCGGCTCTATAATTTTCGTCAACTTTATATAATATGTTATAAAGTGTATCCTTGATATCCTTTCTGTTACTTTGCGGGCTAAGATTAAGGTTCACATCGCACTGCTCAGCAAGTTCTTTAAGTTTTTCATACCAATGGACCCTCTTTTGAATGGTGTGCAAGGCTATCACTTTTGGCAATCTACCTTGTGGCACGCAAAGAACTTTCACTAAATAGTCAATATAAAGCTTAAGTGTTTTAATAAACAGAGGTGACAAGCCGGTTTCAATATTGATCATGTAATTAGGTGTATTGTTTGATAGTTTGAAGCATCTTTTTACATAAAACCTTAACAATTTTTCTACCGTTTCGTATTTCTCAAACCCCCACGTTTCAGCCGCATACATGATTACGGATTCCGCGACTGATACAAAGACTTTATACTTTACGCTGTGAGAAATTAGATTGTTTCCAAAGCATTTCTTCCATGTAGCACTTATTGCGCTTTTAGCTCTTATGAGTTTATCTTTTAGGTGGTTTGCCATATTTAAATTAGCTTGTTATAATAAAACCAAGATATTTATAGAATCTCACGACTTCGATCGGTTCACCGTTTAAATTCCACTTCTCATTTCTGGACATTCTGCCTGAACCCTGCTTAAACACTTTTGATTTGGTTAAGTTAACCGTCAAATTCCACAACATGCAATAAACACCAAGTCGATTGATCATAAGTTGAAGTGTTTCCGGTGAATAAGCAAAAAGGACAACGTCGTCAGCAAAAAGGAGGGCTTTATTCCCCATTCCAGCAAACTCAATACCACCTGGAAAAAAGTCAATAAGATTATCGGTGAATATAGCAAAGAGGTTAACTCCCATTGTTGTTTCGAAGTAGTCTGACATTTCATCTCCATTCCACACCGATGCCCGGTCCGATCATACAGCTTTTCTAACACGTTTCCAAACTTCGATGTCATGCCAGTAATGTATAGTTTGTAAAACAACGCTATTCTTTCAATGCTGTCGAAAGCTGCCTTGAAGTCAACGAAGAATACGTATAATTTTTTTTTTGTATACAAGAAAGGTTCCCGCTATGCTTCTTAAAACAAAGATGTTATAACAGTTGGAATATCCGCTCCTAAAGCTTGCTTGAAATTCTTTGAGCTTCTTATAACGGTTTATCTATTCACAAAGTCGATTGTTCAAAAGAGAGACAAAAACTTTATATGACACATTGAGAAAGGAAATCCCGCGCTAGTTCTTTGGATCCGAAATGTCACCTTTTTTGTGAATTGGTAATATTATTGATTCCTTAAACTCCTGTTTCCATTATTGCATTGAAGGTCTCCGTAAGTTTAAGTACAAGTTCCACTGTTCCGTATTTGAGGAACTCAGCCGTAATTCTATCAGCTCCTGGTGATTTCCCTTCCTTTAGTTTGGCCGTAGTCGAAAGTACTTCTTCAAAGGTAAACGCAGAGTCCAAAATATCGTCCAAAAACAACGTTTTGCATAGAGAATAGTTTGTGTAGCTATATCAGGGCTTAGAAGTCTTTGGAAGTGTTCCTTTAATAAAACAACAGAAAGTTTATCGCTTATTTGTAGACTCTTCCCGTTGAACGCTTTTATCGCTTTCCAAAATTATTTTGCGTCTATAAAGTAGGTCAGTTATAAAGCTGTACTTTCATATTTTATTTTTTTATCTCTACAATTTTTTTTATAAAAGGCGTTTGCTTCAATATAGCGTGCTGGATTGTTTAGTTTTCGAAATGCTCTAAGCCATCCGAAGGACTTCTTTCGAGCCACTTCACAATCCAAAACAAACCACTTCTCCTTTGTTTTCATTCTAGACGATTGCAATTGTCTGGAAACCGGATGTGAAGATTTTATTATGCGCTCGATATCACCTATATTAAGCTCTGTTACAGCTTGAAGGTTTTGATCTAAGTTCTCTCGATACTCATTTGCCTTGTTTTCCTTCCAACGCAGTTGTGGGGGCAGTTTAAGTTTGCTCGACTCTTCCCTAGGTAAAAGATATGGATTTAGTGTAACCGTAATAGGCATATGATAAGAATAAAAAACACTCAAAACTTTAAAATCATGCATGATTGAAAACCATTCGCCTCTTGCTAAGCAGAAGTCGACAATTGAAGAACCTTGCTGTCCTATAAAGGTATATTCACCATCTTTATCCGATTCGCTTACATCATTCATGATACGCAGTCCAAATGAATCACACAACTCTTGGATTTAACGTTGTATCCTTTGAAATCCTTACTTTGCACGCAAATCTATTTTCTTGCCCTTCTTCTCTCCCTATCCTTGCGTTTAGATCACCTATAAGGATGACATTATCAGCACTATTGCGTTCTAGAAAATTAGTTAATATTCGAAAATCTCTATCCCAATGATTGCAATTAACGTAAGATGGTATTACAATAAATTTCGTAGCATTTATTTCGATATTTAAAAAAAAAATACTTCCTCCTCTGCTATAAGTTCACAAGAAATGTTTTCCAAAGATTTCTTGTACCCAAAGTAACATCCACCACTCGGTCTTCCACTCGTATTTCGTTTTATTGCTGGAACCCATCGAAAGTTTAAATTTTTAAAACGCTCTGCATACAAATAATAATCTTCTTCAATAACAAATGTTTCATACATAAACACAAAATCATAATTATTTAATAATTCATACAAATTTGAACATAATGGCTTATTACTAAGGCCTGCCATATTGTAACTAATTATTTAAAAAAATTTTAATTTATAATTTAAAGACATGTTTTGGCAGACGGTGCCTTTACCCTATGCGTGGTTTTTTAGAGTTCGCATTCGAAAATAATTGAAAGGTTTGACTCCTGACTAAGCTGTTTCCTATTATTTGAGAGCTAGGTGTCGCTCTGTTTGTATTTGTATTTTGACGTTCTTCTTCCTCAAGTCTTTTGATAAATTTGACTTAATTCTGACATTCCATCTGCGGTGTTGTTGTGCACAAGTCCAAATAGTTGGCTCCAGCGGAAAATTTTATTGTTTACAATCATATTGTCATCTCGAACTAATACTTTTATTTCGGTGTTTACTTCCAAAAGTTTTCTTCTTACTTTCAACAATTGGTTTCGCTTTTGTCGTATTGTGAACGGAAGATCTTTGAAGATGGTTACTCCGGTGTTCTGCAGAGTTCTTGATGCTTTTAAGGCATTAATAACCTGTTGTTTTGATGCCAATTTGTTAACGAAATTTTTTGTATTTGTGTTGACTGACCTTAGTTCGTTGATTTGGAGGTTATCTGTAATTGAAGGTTGATTTAAAGCCGAACTCTTGTAGTATCCCGTAGCGTAATGGTTAGTGCGTGCGACTGTCACGCTGGAGGTCTGGGGTTCGGTTCCCAGCCTCGTCCACCTAAAAACTAAAAAGTTTTTTTTCAGGGCTACTGCCTCTTGCGAGGAATTGACAAATACTCCAAGAGTATCACTTGTCACGAATAAGTGCTTCTCGTCTAGCCGTTCGGATTCGGCATAAAATTGTAGGTCCCTTCCATTCCTGTCGACAGGCGCACACAGGAATGGTTGCTAGTTGTTAGTCACTAGGCCCTCGTTCTTCATGAGCCGTTGTGCCACCTATTATTTATTTTTTTATTAAAGCCGAACACACACTTTTTATAAGTTCTTTCTCATCTCTACCATCTTATCTTGTACATCAACTCGCATCATCAAATTCTTTTCCGTATCTTTTTTCTGCATTTCATCCATTCGCCATTCCAACATTTCACATTTTTCTTCAAGGGCAGGCACTTTCTTAGCTAATTTGATGTTTTGCTCCCGCATTTGTTTGTTTACAATGGCTATTGCTTCGATGTCGTTTTTTGTTGCCGTGTCTTTCAATTTTACATCAAGCAAATCGGAAATCAAATCAGCCAAATCGAATTTGCTCATTTTTCCAACAGATTCTTCTGATTTGTACATTTTTTCACCAAACTGCGCTTTTTTTGTCTACTGAAGGTTTCTGGGGATGGCCTACTTTGCGTTTGTTCATATGCAGTGAGGCTTCAATGTGCTATTTTCAATACACTTAGTGTGCACACATTAAACTATTTAAATGTCCATCACTATCTTTACTCTGCCAACCAACTTCTTAATCCTAACAGTATTCTCTCTTACAATAATGCAAAAGGAACAAAAAAAATAACCTACTGCAAAATAACATTAAATATGTATACACACAACTTCAGGGTCAAGTTCAAGTGCAAGAGAAGAAAACTAGAACTTACGGTTAAATCGCGTGATGACTGGTGAGTTAAAGCGAGAGATTGAAGTGTCAAGGCAAAACCAAAAATCAACGCAGCACAGTTGGATTTGAACTTGCCACGCATAAACACCGCTTAATTTACTGTTCAAGTTGTTTAAAAAAGTTTGATTTTTAAATAAAAAATTCCCAGTAATAAACTAAGAAAGAACAAAACTATTAATAGTGCGGTAGTTATAATATAATAATGCAATAGTTTATAGTTTCCGTATTCTTATTTGGATTTATCCATAAGAAAACAAAAAAAAAGCCTACCGAACTATAAAGGCAAATACCTATAAGAAAAAAAAAACATAAACCCGTTATCTATCATTTTAAATCGAAAGAACTGGATTACATAATTTGACCAACCATACATATGTATTAAAATTGCTAAGTGTGAATCCCGAAATTATATTTTTTTTTAAACAAAAATGTAATTGAAGGTTTTGAATGAACAACAACCACTTGTGTTGGCTACCACCGAGTATTATGGAATTATTGCAATTTCATGGCTGCCACACCAATCATCAGATTCCTTTAGTGGTGCTTAGTCTATAGTTCCAATTTTAATTTAGAAATTATTTTGCCGTCAACTGGATTTGAACCTACACCAAGCTACCTCAGAGGCCGCTGCACTACGCATTGCACCACCGAGTTCACCTGATCGTGCCCATCCAAATGAAGGTTTTTTCTAATTTTACAATTGCATTTGGACAACTAGCATTTTTACAAGCCACACACAAGTTATTCATTCGGGTTCTTTCTTTTTCTCCTCTCCGATATCACCGCAACAATTCGCTGCATATGTGTAAGGAGGGAAATTGTATGAAAGTTTTGACACTGGTCAAGAATTAAGTTTCATTCAAGGGTGTTTTCTCGTGATAACACTTGGAGTTAGGCTGCATAGCTTTCGCTATGCCACTTGTGTTGGCTACCACCGAGTATTATATAAGCTGGAATTATTGCAATTACATGGCTGCCACTCCAATCATCAGATTCCTTTAGTGGTGCTTAGTCTATAGTTCCAATTTTAATTTATAAATTATTTTGCCGTCAACTGGATTTAAACCTAGACCAAGCTACCTCAGAGGCCGCTGCACTACGCATTGCACCACCGAGGTCACCTGATCGTGCCCATCCAAATGAAGGTTTTTTCTAATTTTACAATTGCATTTGGACAGCTAGCATTTTTACAAGCCACACACAGGCGATGGCTTGGCCTCTAACGAGGAGAAGTCGCCAGTGACACTTAGTACACCTGGTATAACGAAGTGCGGAAGGTCTTGCGAGCTGACCACATCCACGGAAAGACTGATAAGTCATCCGTGGGGGGTGAATTGACTCGTGAGCTAGACGCTACTGCTGGTGAAGAGGGCTTTGTCTTCCCCGCCAGTAGTACAAATCCTTCGTGCTCGGGGGGACCCCCCGCGACCATTGGCAGTGCTGCTGCGAAAAGCAGCTCCACTGCCGTTGGCCGTTGGCAAATGCCCACCGTAGTGGTAGTAGTGGCGTGACGTACGCTGCTGCTGCCATTACCACTGCCCGTAAGAAAGCGAACTCCGGAGCGGGTGCCTTCTCCGTTACCGGACGAGGCAGACCAAACACCAATTCAGCCAGGAGATACTGATGACTCAGCTCCAAAGTCTTCAACAAACCATCAAGAAGATGACGCAATAAAAACAGCAAGTGCTAAAACTTTGCCGACGACGTTTGCACCAACAGTGGAAAAAATGGAAACAAACCTCATAAAGATGTTTCACCGACGGCATGAGAATTTCAAACGTGAAGTGGATGAGGCGGTCGGAGCTGAAAAAATCTCATCCCGAGTTGAAAATGACGTGGTGGAAAAATTCAATGCGCTGAAATTGATTTATAATAAAATCACCGTAGACCTTGGATATTATGATAATAATATTGAAAACATCTACGAAAAATCGCAAAAGAGCGCTTCTAATATCCAAAAAATATTTGAAGAGGGAGCAACAAACCCCGAGATCCTGAAGAAGTCCTCCAACCTGAAGCTGGAAGAAGTTCGAATTCCAGTCTTCTATGGCGATTTGAACTTATGGATGTCCTTCCGGGATTTATTCGTGAAATTAGTTCATGAAGTAGAGCATATCTCGAACGTAGAAAAGATGTTTAGACTTAAGTCTGTAGTCAAAGGTGAAGCAGGAAAGCTCATCATGCATCTCAATGTAACTAATACGAATTATGAAGCGGCATGGAGTATGCTCGAACAGAGATTCGAAAATCGAAGATTGCTGTTCACAACTCTGGTTGACAGATTACTTGATCAGCCAACAATTAATGGAGAGTCAGCAAGTTCTGTTAAAAAGCTATTGGACACCACAAATGAGTGCATATTCGTACTGAAAAATCTTAAGATACCACTAAACGATGCATGTCCATTTATAGCAAGAGTGGTTATAAGGAAAATGGACAGAGATACCCTAAGGCAGTACGAGCAAGGTGTGAAGAAAAAGAGTTTGGATGACGTTTTACAATTCCTGGAGCAATTAAAGGAAAAGCGAGTGGAAGCAACAATGCTCACACGAATAACCAAAAACAACACACATTTTTTACAGACCAGATAAAATGTTTTTATTGCCAAATGTCTGGCCAGCAAACAAAAAATTGTCGAAAATTTTTACAACTGAATCTGGCGGAACGACGAATTTTGGAAATCAAAAATATGCTATTTGTGTTTAGACCACACAATAAACACAAAATGCACAAGTAAAACAGAAAAATGCCAAATTTGTAATCGTTACCACAATACGATTCTTCACGATAAAGACATTGCTGCAGAGAAAAAAGGAGAACAATTAACAGCAACAGTGACAAAGGAAGGCATTTCATCGGCCATTTTGCTGGCAACTGCACAAATACAAGTGAAATCAAAAACCGGTGAATTTGTGCTAATGCGAGCATTAATAGACCAAGGATCCCAAAAACCGATGATATCTGAAGAAGCAGCACAAATATTAGCCATTCACCGCACTAAAGACAGAACCGAACTTCAAGGAATTGGAAATACTACAGTGGGAATATCTAAAAGCAAAGTTTTGTTAGAACTTAAACCACGTTTTTTGAGCACACATGTGATCAAAATTGAGGCATTAGTGTTACCAAAATTGGCTAAGGCTCAACCAAGCAGAAGCTTTGATTTTGATTTTAACCACTGGAATAATTTTATACTAGCAGATCCATTATTCAACAAATCGGATAGAATAGACGTGGTAATAGGAGGTGATTTATACAGCAAGATTCTGGAAGATAAAATAATGAAAATTGATGGCGTATTGGGACAATCCACGAAATTCGGCTGGATATTGTCTGGAATAAAAACTGAAGACCAACTATGCCTGGAAGCTTACGCAAATAATAAAGAAGTGGACATCGATGGAAGGTATATAGTGGCTCTCCCGCTCAAAGAAGACAAAGAACTTGGAGACTCTAAAAAACAGGCCGTTGCTCGCTTTCTTAATTTGGAGAAGAAATTTGAGTCTGACAAAATTCTAAAAGAAGAATATTCGAAGTTTATGAAAGAATATTTAGAACTAGGTCATATGCAAGAAGTCGAAAAACTGAATATGGGAAAATACTATTTACCTCATCAAGCAACAATAAGAGCGAACAGTCTAACTACAAAGCTGCGGGTGATCTTTGATGCGTCTGCTAAAACATCACATGGTCGAAGCCTGAACGATATAATGATGATATTTTTGATATCATCTTAAAGTGGAGGTTATGGAGATATGCTATAACCGGAGATATTGAAAAGATGTACCGGCAAATCAAAATAGCAAGAGATGATCAAGAATACCAACATATCCTGTGGAGAGACAGCAAAAACACGGCTTTAAAGGAGTATCGACTTACTATTGTAACTTATGGAACGGCAGCTGCGGCATTCTTAGCTGTACAAACCTTAATGGACATAGCCAACAATTGCAGTAAAATAAACGATGATACTGCTAAAATAATCCGAGAAGATTTCTACATGGAATGACCTTATGACATATGATATGGAAAAATGCATGGGAAATTCAACAGAATGTATCCACAGAACTTAAAAACTATGGTTTTCATTTAAGAAAATGGTTAGCAAATGATTTAAAAATAACTAACAGCATTCCTAATTGTGGCAACAATCAACTGATTGAAATAAAATATAAAGAGTCAGTTAAGACTCTAGGACTAAATTGGGATCCAACATAAGACGAATTTAAATTCTATTTAAATGTATCGGCTGAAGATAAAATTACTAAACGAATTGCATTATCAAATCTTGCCCGAATATTCGATCCATTGGGTTGGCTTTCACCAGTCACAGTAGCTGCAAAGCTTTTTATGCAGAAATTATGGATTCAAGAAATTTCATGGGATAGTGAACTTGAACGAATGGAATAGTTTCATAGAACACATATCTATTCTTAAGGAAATCAAAATTCCTCGATGGCTGCAATCATCTATTGGGACGAAAATTGAGCTACACGGCTTTGCTGACGCGTCCGAAAAAGCATACGCAGCGGTGGTCTATATGAAGATCAACTCATCAACTACATTGATAAGTGGGAAGAGCAAGGTAAATCCAATAAAGAACAGAAAAACACTTCCGAAATTAGAACTATGTGCGGCCCAACTATTAGCAAGACTTTTGCACAGAATTATAAAGGTCATAAATAGAGATTATGAAGTACATGCTTGGAGTGATTCAACAATATCTCTTTGTTGGATACAAAATAATAAATCCAAAGACAAATTTGTTCGAACCAGAATCGATGAGATTAATGCACTTATTTTTAAAGCCAAATGGGGACATGTTGTCTCTAAGCAGAACCCAGCAGATGTTGCATCAAGAGGAATATATGCGAACCAGCTAAGCGAACACACACTTTGGTGGAACGGGCCGGAATGGCTCAATGAACCTAAAGAAAAGTGGCCCAAGCAATGTGAAGAAACATATCGACCAACTGTATTAATGATGTCTGCAGACAAAACCAATAAACACTTTTTAGATGATCTCATGACAAGATACTCCAGTTTTACAAAACTTCAAAGAATAGTAGCATTTATCATACGCTTCATTTGGAAAAAGATGCGTGTAAATGCGTTTTTAAACTTTTCTCCAGTAGATGAAGTAGAATACGCTTGGAAACTCATAGTTGAGGTAGTATAGACCCACGTTACATATTATCTGCGTTCAACGAATAAATTGCACCTTTCAACCTTATTCTGTTATATGAACCTGAAGCTTATATGTTCCGTCATTTTAAAATAGTTTTAAACCTCATATGTCTAACTTTACGAAATATGATATCTTAATAGTGTAATTAAAAAAAGAAACTTTATTATTATTGGCTTCCATTAAACGTAGAGCTACCTACTTAACAGATTCCTTTTTATCAAAATATTCATTTAAATTAATTAAGGTACAGGCGTGTTTTTTTCTCCTTACAGTCTTAAAAAAATGAAAATTACGAAACAACAGCAATATGTACAAACTATTCTTTACAATGAAAATTAAAATAGAAAATTTCAAGGCAACAAGGTTATTGTATCCATTGGTAAATTCAGATTTCAATAGAAAAATTAATTTTTATGGAGGTAGATGCAACACAATTTCAAATTGATTTATTTTTTTCATTGTATACGTGCAGTTTTATGTCATAACATATTACTATATTACAGCCTTATTCTGGCAACCTCACTGATGCCTCACAAGTGACAATAACTTATAACTCTTGGCGACATCGCCTTATAAAAACTTAAAAATTATGATCTGCTCATTGACAGATCACAAGTCACGTTGTTCTTTTGAGGTTTCTTATGAGAGCTCCCACAGAATACGAAATTGTGACCACCTTATAAGAACCTCACTCACAAAAAATTGTAAGCTGTGAACCTCACAACGGCAGAATAGGGCTATTAAGACTCTTAATTGACATTGAAATACAAATTATTGCAATAAAAAAAAATAGATCCCTGAAGAAAAAAATAGTGTAAAAATGATCAGAGTGAAAAAAGAGAACATGTTCTCTTTTAAAGAGATAAGATGGACACCCTAGCCCCTTATCAAAACGAGCAGACCACATTTCGTACCTACTAAGGCCTATTTTGTATTTTACTTTTTAGTTGTATTTTGTTCATCAATACATACATACATCTACCAACGTGTGTATGGTTCTTGAAAATTAGGACACTTGATTCGGCAGGGTGGACGATGTGCATATTTCTTATTCAGGCCAATTCTCAATAAAAATTCCCGGGGAAATGCTTCCCTTTTCCCTAATCTCTTATTCTAAACAATAAATTCCCGGGAAATTTGTTCCATTATCCTTATTCTAAGCAAACTTCCAATATGAGAAATAATACTGGCATTCTAAATGTCCACAAAATGGAAAATGTAAATATATTTGATGTGACGAGAAATTTAATTTTACGGGAACAAATCTCCCGGAGAGTTATTTTCCCGAAGAATATTTAGAATTGAGCTGATTTAACATTTTTTTGAAGTGAGTTTTTTGGGCGCGTTGAGAGTGAAATTTCAAGGTTGAATTTTGGTACAACGAAAGAATGTAACGCCACATGTGCAACGCTTAGTGGTGGGAGGTAGAGTAAAAGTAATTTTTTTTTTATTGATAGGCTAATATATTTTATAGTGCAATAAGTTTGGATTTTTTGATAATCTATTATTATTGTAGCAGATAAAAGGGAAAATGTCCTTTTATGTCTTTTTCTAATTCCGTTAATTAGAATGCTAGAGTTTTGAAATTTTTTTGGTGGATATCTCCTACTGGTATGGAGATATAAATTATTTTAAAACTTTTTTCTCAAAATAGGCTAATTTCAAAAAATTGAATTAATCAGGAGAGTCCGCTATAAATTTGAATTATATATGGTTGCAAATTGCATAAAACCAAATTAAAGTTGTCATATACAAATTTTTGATTTTGCAGAGATTTTGAGTGTAGGAATTTTTGGAAATAGTCGGAAAACCTACTCAAATAAACTGATT
The DNA here is from genome assembly GCA_949320155.1 of Melangyna quadrimaculata. Lineage (NCBI taxonomy): Eukaryota > Metazoa > Arthropoda > Insecta > Diptera > Syrphidae > Melangyna > Melangyna quadrimaculata. The sequence goes on from CASGHW010000147.1 coordinate 17,379, forward strand.
TATATCTTTTAAGTTTTCACCATGATTATTTAATTTTCAAGTTTACAAGCCGAACTCATCGATCATTTTGATATAGAACACATAGCTGCGTCTTACGCATATAAGCTTAATATCCCTATATATCGAAATTTTTAGATAGCCAAAGAAGTTTCACTTCTGCCACGAGTACTGAGTTACACGCGCTCTTTTTTTATTTTGTTGTGTTCTCTTTTTTGTTCTCTATTTTGCCTTTGAATGTTCTAATTTGTATAGCTTTTAGAGGAAAATGTCCTCTTTTTGTAAAGTACGCAGATGGACACTCTACCAATAACTAAATAATAATAAGCTTATGTGCATACATCGAACAAAAAGTTATCTTTGCAATATGTCCGGAAAATGTCTAGATTTACTTTTCACAATAAAAAAAATAAATATTACCATAATATTACTGAACGATTTTTTTGCTTGAAGATTTCATATGGGTGAAGTTGCGAAAAATAACTAAGCTATAGATAACTTTTAAAACCTACCATCTCCAGTTGCTTCTTCATTCCGGCTAAAATTAAAAAAGAAATTTTTCTATAATATTTCTCATCAACTCAGTGTTCGATTATTTCTTACTGGACTCAACTCCATATCGTGACCATTGCGCGCTGGATTAGCCAAATGATTTATTTCCGAATTCATGGTGGATGAGCGTGGTCTTGCTGTTGAAAATTCTCTATCATCTTCATAACGTTGCCATTCAAAAATTGTTCACCATCATGACTCAGTCCACGGCCTCCGCCACCGCATGAAGCTATTTTAACAGTACATTCTGTAGTGTGTGGTCTTTGTTCTCTGCGTAATGAAATTCCACCAAGGTTCCCATTGTAGCGCAATTCATTGAGATTCTGCCGCATAGTGACGGAAACCGGTATGGCGGCTTGTTGTAGACTACCGTAAACTAAACGATAAGACTATTGGCGATCGATACCCTCTACCGAACATAACAGAAGTATTAGATAAACTTGGAAAATCCATGTATTTTTCCACACTTGATCTTGGTTCCACCAGATTGAAGTAGATCCTAGGGATATTGAAAAAACCGCTTTTACTGTTGATAATGGACATTATGAGTATATCCGAATGCCCTTCGGGCTCAAAAATGCCAAAGAATAATGGATAATATTCTGCGAGAATTAATAGGTAAAGTGTGTCTTGTATATATGGACGATATTATCGTCTACTCAACGTCCTTACAAGAACATACGGAAAACTTAGAAAAGGTTTTTCAAAATTACGATCGGCTAACCTTAAAATTCAATTGAATAAATCAGAATTCCTGCGCAAAGAAGTAGAATTTCTTGGTCACTTAGTGACATCTGAAGGTGTGAAACCAAATCCTAGTAAGATCCATGCAATTAAAAACTATCCAATTCCATCAACTCAAACTGAACTTGGATATTACCGCAAATTTATAAAAGATTTTGCAAATCTTACGAAACCTTTAACCGAATGCTTAAAAAAGAGAAATAAGATAGTTCTTAACGAACGATATTAAAATGTTTCAATCATTGCAAGGACATTCTAAGTAATGATCCCTTATTACAATATTCCGACTTTACTAAAGAATTTAATTTAACAACAGACGCTAGTAATGTCGCCATAAGCGGAATACTTAGTCAAGGCCCAATAGGATCTGATAGACCAGTTTGCTACGCTTCAAGAACACTCACGAGTTCAGAACAAAATTACAGTACAATAGAAAAGGAGCTCCTAGCTATTGTCTGGTACCAAATATTTCCGACCCTATTTGTTTGGTCGTAAATTTAAAATCATAACTGACCATAAGCCTCTTAATTGGTTGTTTTCCCTAAAAGAACCAAATTCAAAACTTGTGAGATGGCGTTTAAAATTAGAAGAATTCGATTATGAGATCATGTATAAAAAAGGTAAGGCAAACACAAATGCTGATGCCTTAAGTCGGATAGAAATTCATTTTAACGAATCTAATGGTTCGAACTCTATTTCACAAGCCTCAAATGTATCTGTTCAAAATAACGCAAGTCTTTCAGAAAATAATTCTAATATATCAACTGTTCATTCTGCTTCTGAAAATCTAAACGATGGCATATACATCTCTGAAAGACCACTTAATGAGTTTACTGAACAATTAGTTTTGAACAAAACTAACTGTGTAGTGAAACCAAACATGGTTTACATGTTCTCTTTGAGACGAAACATAGACGCTTTATCGGAAAAATTACGAACGAAAGCCAAACGACACTGACTTTTCAAAACTATTTTCAACAAAAACTAGAGATTTTCACTCTACAATTTCGATACTTTCTTGCCAATTGAACTGTCAAATACTCTTTCTTCTGAGGTCAAATTTTCCCTCCTGTCTGTCTCACTCCCTGCTTATTTCGTTTATAGGGTTTTGAGAAACAACCCAACAACAACGTTGCAAACTTCTAACAATGATTTTGTCAAATATTTGTTTAAAGAAGGTCAGATTTCCGAATTTGAGAAGAAAAGGATGACTACATACACTGCTAGCAATCCCAAAAATATATGAATTACCAAAAATTCATAAGGATAACGTACCTTTGAGACCTATCTGTGCTTCTACCAACGTCCCTTGTTATGAGCTTTCGAAGTTTGTCGTGAAAATTCTTCAGAATCTGACACACAATTCGAAATTCAATGTAAAGAATTCGAAAGACTTCATTGAAAAAGTTACACCTCTCCAACTGAAAAATGGAGAAATATTGGTTTCATTTGATGTGGTTTCCTTGTTTACTAGATTTCCTATTGCGTTGGTTTTGGATATCACAAAGATGAATTGGGATAAAATTAAAGAATATACCAATATTAAAAAAGCGAAATTTATGGAAATATTGAGATTTTGTGTCATTGACAACAATTATTTAGAGTACTCCGGCACCATTTACCAACAAAAACAAGGTATACCTATGGGTAGTCCAGCTTCTCCAATTCTAGCGGATTTAGTTATGGAAACTTTACTAGAAGATGTATTGGGTAAATTGGATTATAAACCCAAGATCATTACCAAGTACGTAGATGACCTGTTTGTTGTGATCAAATCCCAAGAAGTACAAAATACACTTAATGCATTGAACTCTTTCAATAATAAAATCAAATTCACCGTCGAATTGGAATCAAATGGCGAACTTCCATATTTGGATGTGAAAGTTTTAAGGCGGAATGATAGACTGATTTTCGATTGGTATAACAAACCTACTGCTTCAGGTCGCCTTATTAATTTTCACTCCAAACAACCCAAACCAATAATTATCAACACGGCACAAAACTTTGTCAACCGTGTTCTCGACATAAGCGATGTTTCCTTCCACCAGAAGAATATAAACATTATCCGGAACACCCTGTTATTCAATTCCTTCCCCACCATCATTGTCAACAAGCTCATCAAAAACTACCAACAAACCGAAAAAGACAAAAAAAATTGATGCCCAACAAGTAACTTTGTACAAGAGCGCACTTTTCATTCCCCACCTCTCCAACCGTATCGTCGCCGCACCTATAAGAGACAAGACGAAAACAAAAATTGCTTTCAAGTCTGCAAATCCCCTGAAAGACAAGCTTTTCACTAACATCAAAGGGAAAGTGGATAAGATGGAGAAAGCCAACATTATCTATAAGATCAATTGCTTGGGTGGGAAAGAGACAACATGTTCATCGGTCTATATAGGTACCTCCAAGCAAAAACTAAAAAATCGTCTGTCTGGTCATAGATCTGATTTGAACAGCAGGGCTGCACAAAAAACTGCATTAGCTCTCCATTGTTTACAGGAAAAACACAAACCAGATTTGGACAATGTGGAGATTTTGCAAACAGAGCAACATTATTCAAAGAGAATGTTGCTGGAGATGCTACACATAAATAACAACAACAATGTTGTCAACCGGAGATCGGACTGCGAAAAGCTTAGCAGCGCATACAGCCAACTGATTAAGCGACCAACAACATACAGCAGGTTAAAGAATAGGTGATTGTTTTGATAAATGGAGGTTTTTTTCCTGTCCACCAGTAAATTCAAATTCAAATTTAAAGTTTAAACTTTTTAATTAATGTGTTTCTTTGTAATAGATTTTTTTCATGAGATTATTATGTAACTATAATGAGTGGTTTATTCCCTTAACGTAAATTCTTTAAATATTGTTTGTAAGTTACTTGACGTCATATATAATACTTTTTATATTAATGTATGTATGTATAACTTTTATAATTTTTATAAATAAAGGCCTGATGAAGAGCATAAACATGCTCGAAACGTTGCACATCAAATAACATCTTTAATTTATTGACCTATAGCCCACAAAAAGTTTATCAATCTTTATCGATAAAAGGTCACAAATATTATACAACTTGATAATATAGAAACATTTGTAGCTAGCGCATTCCAATTTTCAATTCGATAACTAATCGGCTTAAAGCTTTTTTTTGTTTTTCATTATATAATAAAATTTATATGTGTAGAAAAATAAAATAAAACAAGTTATAATTTCTGATAAAGTTCATTTTTTGTATGTTCACACTAGAATCTAGTTAATTTTTAGAAATGTCTTGTTTATGAATTATTTTCCAACCTTTCCTTTCTATAGGTCCTGCCACAAGAAGGTATACACAAAACTAAGAATCTAAGAGGAAGAATAATTTTTTTGAGAATTTCTAGTTAAAACGAAATTCTATTTTGAACAACTTTTCTCATAAAATGACTTTTAATTTTTCAATGATGAACTACCTTTCCAATGATCATTGGAAAAATTAAAAGTTATGTTATGGGGAAGATATAGGTCAAAATGAATTTTTTTTGGAGGAGAAATAATTTAGAAGTCGTAAGCTATATTTCTGCATTAAAATATTCAATGATTAAACTTTCTAAGTGTTTCAAAATCAACAGCTAACTTTTTCAATTATGGTTTTGAATGAAAGCTATACTGGCACCTTAGTGAAAGAACGTTACTCTCTTCATTATCATAATCAACATTTCGAATTTCCAATTACAATTACTCTAACTTGCCTCTTGATCTTTTTTTCTCTCAGAGCGAGGGATAGATTTAGATTTACGCACAAGCAGCCAAGCAAAGAAATTCACACAGCAAGATATGAATGAACAACGTTGCATGATTGTTGTGAAATTATTAACGCGAAAGTTAGGATGAAAGTTTAAAGATATGATAGCAGATCGAATATCTGCAAAACACAATTGGATTTCCCGAATCCAAACAATTTTTAACAAACGAATTATAAAAAAAGGAAATTCACCCGAGCGATGTGCGGCGCAAATGGGCGATGGGCGCGTTTAATTTAATTTCACAACGGGTAGCACAAAAGGTGCTGCCACCACGGTAGTATCAAATAATTTATTCGATTAATAACAAAAACAGAATAATAAAACAAATGAGGTAAATAAAAAAAAATAATATGCAGCACAGGGTGTACCTGCACAAAATGGGCGCCAGCGATTTTTTTTTCTTGATTAAAAGGAAATCACTAACCTTTTAGAGCGGAAACCAATGAAGAAGAATTTTGAATTGAATATAAAGAACAGAGTTAACTTTAAGCAAGAAAATTTTGAATGATTTTAAATTGCTTGGGAAACCTTACAAGCAGGATTAAAACCCAAGATCTTTTAGAAAAAAAAAAAAATTGATTGAACAAAAGATTTTTAAACAAAGAAAAGATGGACCGCTAACGCTTTTGTCCCCAACGAACAAAGAATCTATTTATCGGTTCGCGCGCTCCGCTTTATCGGAAAAATTACGAACGAAAGCCAAACGACACTGACTTTTCAAAACTATTTTCAACAAAAACTAGAGATTTTCACTCTACAATTTCGATACTTATCTTGCCAATTGAACTGTCAAATACTCTTTCTTCTGAGGTCAAATTTTCCCTCCTGTCTGTCTCACTCCCTGCTTATTTCGTTTATAGGGTTTTGAGAAACAACCCAACAACAACGTTGCAAACTTCTACCAATGATTTTGTCAAATATTTGTTTAAAGAAGGTCAGATTTCAGAATTTGAGAAGAAAAGGATGACTACATACACTGCGAGCAATCCCAAAACTATATGAATTACCAAAAATTCATAAGGATAAAGTACCTTTGAGACCTATCTGTGCTTCTACGAACGTCCCTTGTTATGAGCTTTCGAAGTTTGTCGTGAAAATTCTTCAGAATCTGACACACAATTCGAAATTCAATGTAAAGAATTCGAAAGACTTCATTGAAAAAGTTACACCTCTCCAACTGGAAAATGGAGAAATATTGGTTTCATTTGATGTAATTTCCTTGTTTACTAGATTTCCTATTGCGTTGGTTTTGGATATCACAAAGATGAATTGGGATAAAATTAAAGAATATACCAATATTAAAAAAGCGAAATTTATGGAAATATTGAGATTTTGGAAATCACTAACCTTTTAGAGCGGAAACCAATGAAGAAGAATTTTGAATTGAATATAAAGAACAAAGTTAACTTTAAGCAAGAAAATTTTGAATGATTTTAAATTGCTTGGGAAACCTTACAAGCAGGATTAAAACCCAAGATCTTTTAGAAAAAAAAAATTGATTGAACAAAAGATTTTTAAACAAAGAAAAGATGGACCGCTAACGCTTTTGTCCCCAACGAACAAAGAATCTATTTATCGGTTCGCGCGCTCCGCTTTATCGGAAAAATTACGAACGAAAGCCAAACGACACTGACTTTTCAAAACTATTTTCAACAAAAACTAGAGATTTTCACTCTACAATTTCGATACTTTCTTGCCAATTGAACTGTCAAATACTCTTTCTTCTGAGGTCAAATTTTCCCTCCTGTCTGTCTCACTCCCTGCTTATTTCGTTTATAGGGTTTTGAGAAACAACCCAACAACAACGTTGCAAACTTCTAACAATGATTTTGTCAAATATTTGTTTAAAGAAGGTCAGATTTCCGAATTTGAGAAGAAAAGGATGACTACATACACTGCTAGCAATCCCAAAAATATATGAATTACCAAAAATTCATAAGGATAACGTACCTTTGAGACCTACCTGTGCTTCTACGAACGTCCCTTGTTATGAGCTTTCGAAGTTTGTCGTGAAAATTCTTCAGAATCTGACACACAATTCGAAATTCAATGTAAAGAATTCGAAAGACTTCATTGAAAAAGTTACACCTCTCCAACTGAAAAATGGAGAAATATTGGTTTCATTTGATGTGGTTTCCTTGTTTACTAGATTTCCTATTGCGTTGGTTTTGGATATCACAAAGATGAATTGGGATAAAATTAAAGAATATACCAATATTAAAAAAGCGAAATTTATGGAAATATTGAGATTTTGTGTCATTGACAACAATTATTTAGAGTACTCCGGCACCATTTACCAACAAAAACAAGGTATACCTATGGGTAGTCCAGCTTCTCCAATTCTAGCGGATTTAGTTATGGAAACTTTACTAGAAGATGTATTGGGTAAATTGGATTATAAACCCAAGATCATTACCAAGTACGTAGATGACCTGTTTGTTGTGATCAAATCCCAAGAAGTACAAAATACACTTAATGCATTCAACTCTTTCAATAATAAAATCAAATTCACCGTCGAATTGGAATCAAATGGCGAACTTCCATATTTGGATGTGAAAGTTTTAAGGCGGAATGATAGACTGATTTTCGATTGGTATAACAAACCTACTGCTTCAGGTCGCCTTATTAATTTTCACTCCAAACAACCCAAACCAATAATTATCAACACGGCACAAAACTTTGTCAACCGTGTTCTCGACATAAGCGATGTTTCCTTCCACCAGAAGAATATAAACATTATCCGGAACACCCTGTTATTCAATTCCTTCCCCACCATCATTGTCAACAAGCTCATCAAAAACTACCAACAAACCGAAAAAGACAAAAAAATTGATGCCCAACAAGTAACTTTGTACAAGAGCGCACTTTTTATTCCCCACCTCTCCAACCGTATCGTCGCCGCACCTATAAGAGACAAGACGAAAACAAAAATTGCTTTCAAGTCTGCAAATCCCCTGAAAGACAAGCTTTTCACTAACATCAAAGAGAAAGTGGATAAGATGGAGAAAGCCAACATTATCTATAAGATCAATTGCTTGGGTGGGAAAGAGACAACATGTTCATCGGTCTATATAGGTACCTCCAAGCAAAAACTAAAAAATCGTCTGTCTGGTCATAGATCTGATTTGAACAGCAGGGCTGCACAAAAAACTGCATTAGCTCTCCATTGTTTACAGGAAAAACACAAACCAGATTTGGACAATGTGGAGATTTTGCAAACAGAGCAACATTATTCAAAGAGAATGTTGCTGGAGATGCTACACATAAATAACAACAACAATGTTGTCAACCGGAGATCGGACTGCGAAAAGCTTAGCAGCGCATACAGCCAACTGATTAAGCGACCAACAACATACAGCAGGTTAAAGAATAGGTGATTGTTTTGATAAATGGAGGTTTTTTTCCTGTCCACCAGTAAATTCAAATTCAAATTTAAAGTTTAAACTTTTTAATTAATGTGTTTCTTTGTAATAGATTTTTTTCATGAGATTATTATGTAACTATAATGAGTGGTTTATTCCCTTAACGTAAATTCTTTAAATATTGTTTGTAAGTTACTTGACGTCATATATAATACTTTTTATATTAATGTATGTATGTATAACTTTTATAATTTTTATAAATAAAGGCCTGATGAAGAGCATAAACATGCTCGAAACGTTGCACATCAAATAACATCTTTAATTTATTGACCTATAGCCCACAAAAAGTTTATCAATCTTTATCGATAAAAGGTCACAAATATTATACAACTTGATAATATAGAAACATTTGTAGCTAGCGCATTCCAATTTTCAATTCGATAACTAATCGGCTTAAAGCTTTTTTTTGTTTTTCATTATATAATAAAATTTATATGTGTAGAAAAATAAAATAAAACAAGTTATAATTTCTGATAAAGTTCATTTTTTGTATGTTCACACTAGAATCTAGTTAATTTTTAGAAATGTCTTGTTTATGAATTATTTTCCAACCTTTCCTTTCTATAGGTCCTGCCACAAGAAGGTATACACAAAACTAAGAATCTAAGAGGAAGAATAATTTTTTTGAGAATTTCTAGTTAAAACGAAATTCTATTTTGAACAACTTTTCTCATAAAATGACTTTTAATTTTTCAATGATGAACTACCTTTCCAATGATCATTGGAAAAATTAAAAGTTATGTTATGGGGAAGATATAGGTCAAAATGAATTTTTTTTGGAGGAGAAATAATTTAGAAGTCGTAAGCTATATTTCTGCATTAAAATATTCAATGATTAAACTTTCTAAGTGTTTCAAAATCAACAGCTAACTTTTTCAATTATGGTTTTGAATGAAAGCTATACTGGCACCTTAGTGAAAGAACGTTACTCTCTTCATTATCATAATCAACATTTCGAATTTCCAATTACAATTACTCTAACTTGCCTCTTGATCTTTTTTTCTCTCAGAGCGAGGGATAGATTTAGATTTACGCACAAGCAGCCAAGCAAAGAAATTCACACAGCAAGATATGAATGAACAACGTTGCATGATTGTTGTGAAATTATTAACGCGAAAGTTAGGATGAAAGTTTAAAGATATGATAGCAGATCGAATATCTGCAAAACACAATTGGATTTCCCGAATCCAAACAATTTTTAACAAACGAATTATAAAAAAAGGAAATTCACCCGAGCGATGTGCGGCGCAAATGGGCGATGGGCGCGTTTAATTTAATTTCACAACGGGTAGCACAAAAGGTGCTGCCACCACGGTAGCTCAGCGATGGGGTGGGTTCAGCGACTTGTGGGTTTTTATTAATCAAATAATTTATTCGATTAATAACAAAAACAGAATAATAAAACAAATGAGGTAAATAAAAAAAAATAATATGCAGCACAGGGTGTACCTGCACAAAATGGGCGCCAGCGATTTTTTTTTCTTGATTAAAAGGAAATCACTAACCTTTTAGAGCGGAAACCAATAAAGAAGAATTTTGAATTGAATATAAAGAACAAAGTTAACTTTAAGCAAGAAAATTTTGAATGATTTTAAATTGCTTGGGAAACCTTACAAGCAGGATTAAAACCCAAGATCTTTTAGAAAAAAAAAATTGATTGAACAAAAGATTTTTAAACAAAGAAAAGATGGACCGCTAACGCTTTTGTCCCCAACGAACAAAGAATCTATTTATCGGTTCGCGCGCTCCGCTTTATCGGAAAAATTACGAACGAAAGCCAAACGACACTGACTTTTCCAAACTATTTTCAACAAAAACTAGAGATTTTCACTCTACAATTTCGATACTTATCTTGCCAATTGAACTTTCAAATACTCTTTCTTCTGAGGTCAAATTTTCCCTCCTGTCTGTCTCACTCCCTGCTTATTTCCACCAATTCACAATTTTATTTCAGTTTTTCACACCTTTTTCGGTAATCAAAACTTGATCTAGTTAATAAAGTTAAATTGTTGAATTTCTTTTTTCGATCTTTTCCAAAATTCCTTTTTCGCTATCTCAAGAACCTCCAGTTCACTCTATAGACGGGTAAGGCTTTCACCTTGCCTGGACGACCGCTTCCTTTTTACAATGCCTAAATGCTTTCGGCCAATCAGAAAGCGTGGATCTCGGTCGCGTCATTGTTCAGCTACACATTTGATTTATTATCTGTTTCCAATTGCACAATTTACAAAGATTTATATTACAAAATCGTTAAAGCATGGCTCTGCCGTCTGCCCGATTGACATTTGTTTATGGAAATTTTTAATATCAAAAAATAAACTATTGAAAAAGTTAAAAAGCAGGTACGTATATACAATTTGTGTTTTGTTTTGAATTTATTTTTGTATGATTTTTGTGTTTCTTTTTTTTATTAAAATGCTTTATTTACAATTTGAGTTCTGTAAGCCAGTGCTTTCCTATAATAGTTGTAAAGCTGATATATATTTCCTTCGCAGTTAAGCATCGCTGGCACTTCTGGTACCGTTTTCAGGTTCAGGTTTTCAGAAAAGTTCTTCTAACTTCCTTCAGGACAGGACACTTTCCGATGAAATGTTTGATGTCTTCTCTTACATCCATGTTACAAAGACTGCAAACAATTGGCAAATCATGATGAAGTTCAATCTTACCAACTCTTCTCGCATTTTAAATATTGCTGTTATTAGGTTTTGACTATTATAAGCCCGAAAATAATTTTTTTCACATAGGATGTCATCCAGAACGCTGTAAATAGCTCTATGAACAGAAGATGTCGCCTTGTTGATGCAATCGGCTCTATAATTTTCGTCAACTTTATATAATATGTTATAAAGTGTATCCTTGATATCCTTTCTGTTACTTTGCGGGCTAAGATTAAGGTTCACATCGCACTGCTCAGCAAGTTCTTTAAGTTTTTCATACCAATGGACCCTCTTTTGAATGGTGTGCAAGGCTATCACTTTTGGCAATCTACCTTGTGGCACGCAAAGAACTTTCACTAAATAGTCAATATAAAGCTTAAGTGTTTTAATAAACAGAGGTGACAAGCCGGTTTCAATATTGATCATGTAATTAGGTGTATTGTTTGATAGTTTGAAGCATCTTTTTACATAAAACCTTAACAATTTTTCTACCGTTTCGTATTTCTCAAACCCCCACGTTTCAGCCGCATACATGATTACGGATTCCGCGACTGATACAAAGACTTTATACTTTACGCTGTGAGAAATTAGATTGTTTCCAAAGCATTTCTTCCATGTAGCACTTATTGCGCTTTTAGCTCTTATGAGTTTATCTTTTAGGTGGTTTGCCATATTTAAATTAGCTTGTTATAATAAAACCAAGATATTTATAGAATCTCACGACTTCGATCGGTTCACCGTTTAAATTCCACTTCTCATTTCTGGACATTCTGCCTGAACCCTGCTTAAACACTTTTGATTTGGTTAAGTTAACCGTCAAATTCCACAACATGCAATAAACACCAAGTCGATTGATCATAAGTTGAAGTGTTTCCGGTGAATAAGCAAAAAGGACAACGTCGTCAGCAAAAAGGAGGGCTTTATTCCCCATTCCAGCAAACTCAATACCACCTGGAAAAAAGTCAATAAGATTATCGGTGAATATAGCAAAGAGGTTAACTCCCATTGTTGTTTCGAAGTAGTCTGACATTTCATCTCCATTCCACACCGATGCCCGGTCCGATCATACAGCTTTTCTAACACGTTTCCAAACTTCGATGTCATGCCAGTAATGTATAGTTTGTAAAACAACGCTATTCTTTCAATGCTGTCGAAAGCTGCCTTGAAGTCAACGAAGAATACGTATAATTTTTTTTTTGTATACAAGAAAGGTTCCCGCTATGCTTCTTAAAACAAAGATGTTATAACAGTTGGAATATCCGCTCCTAAAGCTTGCTTGAAATTCTTTGAGCTTCTTATAACGGTTTATCTATTCACAAAGTCGATTGTTCAAAAGAGAGACAAAAACTTTATATGACACATTGAGAAAGGAAATCCCGCGCTAGTTCTTTGGATCCGAAATGTCACCTTTTTTGTGAATTGGTAATATTATTGATTCCTTAAACTCCTGTTTCCATTATTGCATTGAAGGTCTCCGTAAGTTTAAGTACAAGTTCCACTGTTCCGTATTTGAGGAACTCAGCCGTAATTCTATCAGCTCCTGGTGATTTCCCTTCCTTTAGTTTGGCCGTAGTCGAAAGTACTTCTTCAAAGGTAAACGCAGAGTCCAAAATATCGTCCAAAAACAACGTTTTGCATAGAGAATAGTTTGTGTAGCTATATCAGGGCTTAGAAGTCTTTGGAAGTGTTCCTTTAATAAAACAACAGAAAGTTTATCGCTTATTTGTAGACTCTTCCCGTTGAACGCTTTTATCGCTTTCCAAAATTATTTTGCGTCTATAAAGTAGGTCAGTTATAAAGCTGTACTTTCATATTTTATTTTTTTATCTCTACAATTTTTTTTATAAAAGGCGTTTGCTTCAATATAGCGTGCTGGATTGTTTAGTTTTCGAAATGCTCTAAGCCATCCGAAGGACTTCTTTCGAGCCACTTCACAATCCAAAACAAACCACTTCTCCTTTGTTTTCATTCTAGACGATTGCAATTGTCTGGAAACCGGATGTGAAGATTTTATTATGCGCTCGATATCACCTATATTAAGCTCTGTTACAGCTTGAAGGTTTTGATCTAAGTTCTCTCGATACTCATTTGCCTTGTTTTCCTTCCAACGCAGTTGTGGGGGCAGTTTAAGTTTGCTCGACTCTTCCCTAGGTAAAAGATATGGATTTAGTGTAACCGTAATAGGCATATGATAAGAATAAAAAACACTCAAAACTTTAAAATCATGCATGATTGAAAACCATTCGCCTCTTGCTAAGCAGAAGTCGACAATTGAAGAACCTTGCTGTCCTATAAAGGTATATTCACCATCTTTATCCGATTCGCTTACATCATTCATGATACGCAGTCCAAATGAATCACACAACTCTTGGATTTAACGTTGTATCCTTTGAAATCCTTACTTTGCACGCAAATCTATTTTCTTGCCCTTCTTCTCTCCCTATCCTTGCGTTTAGATCACCTATAAGGATGACATTATCAGCACTATTGCGTTCTAGAAAATTAGTTAATATTCGAAAATCTCTATCCCAATGATTGCAATTAACGTAAGATGGTATTACAATAAATTTCGTAGCATTTATTTCGATATTTAAAAAAAAAATACTTCCTCCTCTGCTATAAGTTCACAAGAAATGTTTTCCAAAGATTTCTTGTACCCAAAGTAACATCCACCACTCGGTCTTCCACTCGTATTTCGTTTTATTGCTGGAACCCATCGAAAGTTTAAATTTTTAAAACGCTCTGCATACAAATAATAATCTTCTTCAATAACAAATGTTTCATACATAAACACAAAATCATAATTATTTAATAATTCATACAAATTTGAACATAATGGCTTATTACTAAGGCCTGCCATATTGTAACTAATTATTTAAAAAAATTTTAATTTATAATTTAAAGACATGTTTTGGCAGACGGTGCCTTTACCCTATGCGTGGTTTTTTAGAGTTCGCATTCGAAAATAATTGAAAGGTTTGACTCCTGACTAAGCTGTTTCCTATTATTTGAGAGCTAGGTGTCGCTCTGTTTGTATTTGTATTTTGACGTTCTTCTTCCTCAAGTCTTTTGATAAATTTGACTTAATTCTGACATTCCATCTGCGGTGTTGTTGTGCACAAGTCCAAATAGTTGGCTCCAGCGGAAAATTTTATTGTTTACAATCATATTGTCATCTCGAACTAATACTTTTATTTCGGTGTTTACTTCCAAAAGTTTTCTTCTTACTTTCAACAATTGGTTTCGCTTTTGTCGTATTGTGAACGGAAGATCTTTGAAGATGGTTACTCCGGTGTTCTGCAGAGTTCTTGATGCTTTTAAGGCATTAATAACCTGTTGTTTTGATGCCAATTTGTTAACGAAATTTTTTGTATTTGTGTTGACTGACCTTAGTTCGTTGATTTGGAGGTTATCTGTAATTGAAGGTTGATTTAAAGCCGAACTCTTGTAGTATCCCGTAGCGTAATGGTTAGTGCGTGCGACTGTCACGCTGGAGGTCTGGGGTTCGGTTCCCAGCCTCGTCCACCTAAAAACTAAAAAGTTTTTTTTCAGGGCTACTGCCTCTTGCGAGGAATTGACAAATACTCCAAGAGTATCACTTGTCACGAATAAGTGCTTCTCGTCTAGCCGTTCGGATTCGGCATAAAATTGTAGGTCCCTTCCATTCCTGTCGACAGGCGCACACAGGAATGGTTGCTAGTTGTTAGTCACTAGGCCCTCGTTCTTCATGAGCCGTTGTGCCACCTATTATTTATTTTTTTATTAAAGCCGAACACACACTTTTTATAAGTTCTTTCTCATCTCTACCATCTTATCTTGTACATCAACTCGCATCATCAAATTCTTTTCCGTATCTTTTTTCTGCATTTCATCCATTCGCCATTCCAACATTTCACATTTTTCTTCAAGGGCAGGCACTTTCTTAGCTAATTTGATGTTTTGCTCCCGCATTTGTTTGTTTACAATGGCTATTGCTTCGATGTCGTTTTTTGTTGCCGTGTCTTTCAATTTTACATCAAGCAAATCGGAAATCAAATCAGCCAAATCGAATTTGCTCATTTTTCCAACAGATTCTTCTGATTTGTACATTTTTTCACCAAACTGCGCTTTTTTTGTCTACTGAAGGTTTCTGGGGATGGCCTACTTTGCGTTTGTTCATATGCAGTGAGGCTTCAATGTGCTATTTTCAATACACTTAGTGTGCACACATTAAACTATTTAAATGTCCATCACTATCTTTACTCTGCCAACCAACTTCTTAATCCTAACAGTATTCTCTCTTACAATAATGCAAAAAGAACAAAAAAAATAACCTACTGCAAAATAACATTAAATATGTATACACACAACTTCAGGGTCAAGTTCAAGTGCAAGAGAAGAAAACTAGAACTTACGGTTAAATCGCGTGATGACTGGTGAGTTAAAGCGAGAGATTGAAGTGTCAAGGCAAAACCAAAAATCAACGCAGCACAGTTGGATTTGAACTTGCCACGCATAAACACCGCTTAATTTACTGTTCAAGTTGTTTAAAAAAGTTTGATTTTTAAATAAAAAATTCCCAGTAATAAACTAAGAAAGAACAAAACTATTAATAGTGCGGTAGTTATAATATAATAATGCAATAGTTTATAGTTTCCGTATTCTTATTTGGATTTATCCATAAGAAAACAAAAAAAAAGCCTACCGAACTATAAAGGCAAATACCTATAAGAAAAAAAAAACATAAACCCGTTATCTATCATTTTAAATCGAAAGAACTGGATTACATAATTTGACCAACCATACATATGTATTAAAATTGCTAAGTGTGAATCCCGAAATTATATTTTTTTTTAAACAAAAATGTAATTGAAGGTTTTGAATGAACAACAACCACTTGTGTTGGCTACCACCGAGTATTATGGAATTATTGCAATTTCATGGCTGCCACACCAATCATCAGATTCCTTTAGTGGTGCTTAGTCTATAGTTCCAATTTTAATTTAGAAATTATTTTGCCGTCAACTGGATTTGAACCTACACCAAGCTACCTCAGAGGCCGCTGCACTACGCATTGCACCACCGAGTTCACCTGATCGTGCCCATCCAAATGAAGGTTTTTTCTAATTTTACAATTGCATTTGGACAACTAGCATTTTTACAAGCCACACACAAGTTATTCATTCGGGTTCTTTCTTTTTCTCCTCTCCGATATCACCGCAACAATTCGCTGCATATGTGTAAGGAGGGAAATTGTATGAAAGTTTTATTAAGTTTCATTCAAGGGTGTTTTCTCGTGATAACACTTGGAGTTAGGCTGCATAGCTTTCGCTATGCCACTTGTGTTGGCTACCACCGAGTATTATATAAGCTGGAATTATTGCAATTACATGGCTGCCACTCCAATCATCAGATTCCTTTAGTGGTGCTTAGTCTATAGTTCCAATTTTAATTTATAAATTATTTTGCCGTCAACTGGATTTAAACCTAGACCAAGCTACCTCAGAGGCCGCTGCACTACGCATTGCACCACCGAGGTCACCTGATCGTGCCCATCCAAATGAAGGTTTTTTCTAATTTTACAATTGCATTTGGACAGCTAGCATTTTTACAAGCCACACACAGGCGATGGCTTGGCCTCTAACGAGGAGAAGTCGCCAGTGACACTTAGTACAACCTGGTATAACGAAGTGCGGAAGGTCTTGCGAGCTGACCACATCCACGGAAAGACTGATAAGTCATCCGTGGGGGGTGAATTGACTCGTGAGCTAGACGCTACTGCTGGTGAAGAGGGCTTTGTCTTCCCCGCCAGTAGTACAAATCCTTCGTGCTCGGGGGGACCCCCCGCGACCATTGGCAGTGCTGCTGCGAAAAGCAGCTCCACTGCCGTTGGCCGTTGGCAAATGCCCACCGTAGTGGTAGTAGTGGCGTGACGTACGCTGCTGCTGCCATTACCACTGCCCGTAAGAAAGCGAACTCCGGAGCGGGTGCCTTCTCCGTTACCGGACGAGGCAGACCAAACACCAATTCAGCCAGGAGATACTGATGACTCAGCTCCAAAGTCTTCAACAAACCATCAAGAAGATGACGCAATAAAAACAGCAAGTGCTAAAACTTTGCCGACGACGTTTGCACCAACAGTGGAAAAAATGGAAACAAACCTCATAAAGATGTTTCACCGACGGCATGAGAATTTCAAACGTGAAGTGGATGAGGCGGTCGGAGCTGAAAAAATCTCATCCCGAGTTGAAAATGACGTGGTGGAAAAATTCAATGCGCTGAAATTGATTTATAATAAAATCACCGTAGACCTTGGATATTATGATAATAATATTGAAAACATCTACGAAAAATCGCAAAAGAGCGCTTCTAATATCCAAAAAATATTTGAAGAGGGAGCAACAAACCCCGAGATCCTGAAGAAGTCCTCCAACCTGAAGCTGGAAGAAGTTCGAATTCCAGTCTTCTATGGCGATTTGAACTTATGGATGTCCTTCCGGGATTTATTCGTGAAATTAGTTCATGAAGTAGAGCATATCTCGAACGTAGAAAAGATGTTTAGACTTAAGTCTGTAGTCAAAGGTGAAGCAGGAAAGCTCATCATGCATCTCAATGTAACTAATACGAATTATGAAGCGGCATGGAGTATGCTCGAACAGAGATTCGAAAATCGAAGATTGCTGTTCACAACTCTGGTTGACAGATTACTTGATCAGCCAACAATTAATGGAGAGTCAGCAAGTTCTGTTAAAAAGCTATTGGACACCACAAATGAGTGCATATTCGTACTGAAAAATCTTAAGATACCACTAAACGATGCATGTCCATTTATAGCAAGAGTGGTTATAAGGAAAATGGACAGAGATACCCTAAGGCAGTACGAGCAAGGTGTGAAGAAAAAGAGTTTGGATGACGTTTTACAATTCCTGGAGCAATTAAAGGAAAAGCGAGTGGAAGCAACAATGCTCACACGAATAACCAAAAACAACACACATTTTTTACAGACCAGATAAAATGTTTTTATTGCCAAATGTCTGGCCAGCAAACAAAAAATTGTCGAAAATTTTTACAACTGAATCTGGCGGAACGACGAATTTTGGAAATCAAAAATATGCTATTTGTGTTTAGACCACACAATAAACACAAAATGCACAAGTAAAACAGAAAAATGCCAAATTTGTAATCGTTACCACAATACGATTCTTCACGATAAAGACATTGCTGCAGAGAAAAAAGGAGAACAATTAACAGCAACAGTGACAAAGGAAGGCATTTCATCGGCCATTTTGCTGGCAACTGCACAAATACAAGTGAAATCAAAAACCGGTGAATTTGTGCTAATGCGAGCATTAATAGACCAAGGATCCCAAAAACCGATGATATCTGAAGAAGCAGCACAAATATTAGCCATTCACCGCACTAAAGACAGAACCGAACTTCAAGGAATTGGAAATACTACAGTGGGAATATCTAAAAGCAAAGTTTTGTTAGAACTTAAACCACGTTTTTTGAGCACACATGTGATCAAAATTGAGGCATTAGTGTTACCAAAATTGGCTAAGGCTCAACCAAGCAGAAGCTTTGATTTTGATTTTAACCACTGGAATAATTTTATACTAGCAGATCCATTATTCAACAAATCGGATAGAATAGACGTGGTAATAGGAGGTGATTTATACAGCAAGATTCTGGAAGATAAAATAATGAAAATTGATGGCGTATTGGGACAATCCACGAAATTCGGCTGGATATTGTCTGGAATAAAAACTGAAGACCAACTATGCCTGGAAGCTTACGCAAATAATAAAGAAGTGGACATCGATGGAAGGTATATAGTGGCTCTCCCGCTCAAAGAAGACAAAGAACTTGGAGACTCTAAAAAACAGGCCGTTGCTCGCTTTCTTAATTTGGAGAAGAAATTTGAGTCTGACAAAATTCTAAAAGAAGAATATTCGAAGTTTATGAAAGAATATTTAGAACTAGGTCATATGCAAGAAGTCGAAAAACTGAATATGGGAAAATACTATTTACCTCATCAAGCAACAATAAGAGCGAACAGTCTAACTACAAAGCTGCGGGTGATCTTTGATGCGTCTGCTAAAACATCACATGGTCGAAGCCTGAACGATATAATGATGATATTTTTGATATCATCTTAAAGTGGAGGTTATGGAGATATGCTATAACCGGAGATATTGAAAAGATGTACCGGCAAATCAAAATAGCAAGAGATGATCAAGAATACCAACATATCCTGTGGAGAGACAGCAAAAACACGGCTTTAAAGGAGTATCGACTTACTATTGTAACTTATGGAACGGCAGCTGCGGCATTCTTAGCTGTACAAACCTTAATGGACATAGCCAACAATTGCAGTAAAATAAACGATGATACTGCTAAAATAATCCGAGAAGATTTCTACATGGAATGACCTTATGACATATGATATGGAAAAATGCATGGGAAATTCAACAGAATGTATCCACAGAACTTAAAAACTATGGTTTTCATTTAAGAAAATGGTTAGCAAATGATTTAAAAATAACTAACAGCATTCCTAATTGTGGCAACAATCAACTGATTGAAATAAAATATAAAGAGTCAGTTAAGACTCTAGGACTAAATTGGGATCCAACATAAGACGAATTTAAATTCTATTTAAATGTATCGGCTGAAGATAAAATTACTAAACGAATTGCATTATCAAATCTTGCCCGAATATTCGATCCATTGGGTTGGCTTTCACCAGTCACAGTAGCTGCAAAGCTTTTTATGCAGAAATTATGGATTCAAGAAATTTCATGGGATAGTGAACTTGAACGAATGGAATAGTTTCATAGAACACATATCTATTCTTAAGGAAATCAAAATTCCTCGATGGCTGCAATCATCTATTGGGACGAAAATTGAGCTACACGGCTTTGCTGACGCGTCCGAAAAAGCATACGCAGCGGTGGTCTATATGAAGATCAACTCATCAACTACATTGATAAGTGGGAAGAGCAAGGTAAATCCAATAAAGAACAGAAAAACACTTCCGAAATTAGAACTATGTGCGGCCCAACTATTAGCAAGACATTTGCACAGAATTATAAAGGTCATAAATAGAGATTATGAAGTACATGCTTGGAGTGATTCAACAATATCTCTTTGTTGGATACAAAATAATAAATCCAAAGACAAATTTGTTCGAACCAGAATCGATGAGATTAATGCACTTATTTTTAAAGCCAAATGGGGACATGTTGTCTCTAAGCAGAACCCAGCAGATGTTGCATCAAGAGGAATATATGCGAACCAGCTAAGCGAACACACACTTTGGTGGAACGGGCCGGAATGGCTCAATGAACCTAAAGAAAAGTGGCCCAAGCAATGTGAAGAAACATATCGACCAACTGTATTAATGATGTCTGCAGACAAAACCAATAAACACTTTTTAGATGATCTCATGACAAGATACTCCAGTTTTACAAAACTTCAAAGAATAGTAGCATTTATCATACGCTTCATTTGGAAAAAGATGCGTGTAAATGCGTTTTTAAACTTTTCTCCAGTAGATGAAGTAGAATACGCTTGGAAACTCATAGTTGAGGTAGTATAGACCCACGTTACATATTATCTGCGTTCAACGAATAAATTGCACCTTTCAACCTTATTCTGTTATATGAACCTGAAGCTTATATGTTCCGTCATTTTAAAATAGTTTTAAACCTCATATGTCTAACTTTACGAAATATGATATCTTAATAGTGTAATTAAAAAAAGAAACTTTATTATTATTGGCTTCCATTAAACATAGAGCTACCTACTTAACAGATTCCTTTTTATCAAAATATTCATTTAAATTAATTAAGGTACAGGCGTGTTTTTTTCTCCTTACAGTCTTAAAAAAATGAAAATTACGAAACAACAGCAATATGTACAAACTATTCTTTACAATGAAAATTAAAATAGAAAATTTCAAGGCAACAAGGTTATTGTATCCATTGGTAAATTCAGATTTCAATAGAAAAATTAATTTTTATGGAGGTAGATGCAACACAATTTCAAATTGATTTATTTTTTTCATTGTATACGTGCAGTTTTATGTCATAACATATTACTATATTACAGCCTTATTCTGGCAACCTCACTGATGCCTCACAAGTGACAATAACTTATAACTCTTGGCGACATCGCCTTATAAAAACTTAAAAATTATGATCTGCTCATTGACAGATCACAAGTCACGTTGTTCTTTTGAGGTTTCTTATGAGAGCTCCCACAGAATACGAAATTGTGACCACCTTATAAGAACCTCACTCACAAAAAATTGTAAGCTGTGAACCTCACAACGGCAGAATAGGGCTATTAAGACTCTTAATTGACATTGAAATACAAATTATTGCAATAAAAAAAAATAGATCCCTGAAGAAAAAAATAGTGTAAAAATGATCAGAGTGAAAAAAGAGAACATGTTCTCTTTTAAAGAGATAAGATGGACACCCTAGCCCCTTATCAAAACGAGCAGACCACATTTCGTACCTACTAAGGCCTATTTTGTATTTTACTTTTTAGTTGTATTTTGTTCATCAATACATACATACATCTACCAACGTGTGTATGGTTCTTGAAAATTAGGACACTTGATTCGGCAGGGTGGACGATGTGCATATTTCTTATTCAGGCCAATTCTCAATAAAAATTCCCGGGGAAATGCTTCCCTTTTCCCTAATCTCTTATTCTAAACAATAAATTCCCGGGAAATTTGTTCCATTATCCTTATTCTAAGCAAACTTCCAATATGAGAAATAATACTGGCATTCTAAATGTCCACAAAATGGAAAATGTAAATATATTTGATGTGACGAGCAATTTAATTTTACGGGAACAAATCTCCCGGAGAGTTATTTTCCCGAAGAATATTTAGAATTGAGCTGATTTAACATTTTTTTGAAGTGAGTTTTTTGGGCGCGTTGAGAGTGAAATTTCAAGGTTGAATTTTGGTACAACGAAAGAATGTAACGCCACATGTGCAACGCTTAGTGGTGGGAGGTAGAGTAAAAGTAATTTTTTTTTTATTGATAGGCTAATATATTTTATAGTGCAATAAGTTTGGATTTTTTGATAATCTATTATTATTGTAGCAGATAAAAGGGAAAATGTCCTTTTATGTCTTTTTCTAATTCCGTTAATTAGAATGCTAGAGTTTTGAAATTTTTTTGGTGGATATCTCCTACTGGTATGGAGATATAAATTATTTTAAAACTTTTTTCTCAAAATAGGCTAATTTCAAAAAATTGAATTAATCAGGAGAGTCCGCTATAAATTTGAATTATATATGGTTGCAAATTGCATAAAACCAAATTAAAGTTGTCATATACAAATTTTTGATTTTGCAGAGATTTTGAGTGTAGGAATTTTTGGAAATAGTCGGAAAACCTACTCAAATAAACTGATTTATATCTTTTAAGTTTTCACCATGATTATTTAATTTTCAAGTTTACAAGCCGAACTCATCGATCATTTTGATATAGAACACATAGCTGCGTCTTACGCATATAAGCTTAATATCCCTATATATCGAAATTTTTAGATAGCCAAAGAAGTTTCACTTCTGCCACGAGTACTGAGTTACACGCGCTCTTTTTTTATTTTGTTGTGTTCTCTTTTTTGTTCTCTATTTTGCCTTTGAATGTTCTAATTTGTATAGCTTTTAGAGGAAAATGTCCTCTTTTTGTAAAGTACGCAGATGGACACTCTACCAATAACTAAATAATAATAAGCTTATGTGCATACATCGAACAAAAAGTTATCTTTGCAATATGTCCGGAAAATGTCTAGATTTACTTTTCACAATAAAAAAAATAAATATTACCATAATATTACTGAACGATTTTTTTGCTTGAAGATTTCATATGGGTGAAGTTGCGAAAAATAACTAAGCTATAGATAACTTTTAAAACCTACCATCTCCAGTTGCTTCTTCATTCCGGCTAAAATTAAAAAAGAAATCATCTTAGAATACAAAATTTTTCTATAATATTTCTCATCAACTCAGTGTTCGATTATTTCTTACTGGACTAAACTCCATATCGTGACCATTGCGCGCTGGATTAGCCAAATGATTTATTTCCGAATTCATGGTGGATGAGCGTGGTCTTGCTGTTGAAAATTCTCTATCATCTTCATAACGTTGCCATTCAAAAATTGTTCACCATCATGACTCAGTCCACGGCCTCCGCCACCGCATGAAGCTATTTTAACAGTACATTCTGTAGTGTGTGGTCTTTGTTCTCTGCGTAATGAAATTCCACCAAGGTTCCCATTGTAGCGCAATTCATTGAGATTCTGCCGCATAGTGACGGAAACCGGTATGGCGGCTTGTTGTAGACTACCGTAAACTAAACGATAAGACTATTGGCGATCGTTACCCTCTACCGAACATAACAGAAGTATTAGATAAACTTGGAAAATCCATGTATTTTTCCACACTTGATCTTGGTTCCACCAGATTGAAGTAGATCCTAGGGATATTGAAAAAACCGCTTTTACTGTTGATAATGGACATTATGAGTATATCCGAATGCCCTTCGGGCTCAAAAATGCCAAAGAATAATGGATAATATTCTGCGAGAATTAATAGGTAAAGTGTGTCTTGTATATATGGACGATATTATCGTCTACTCAACGTCCTTACAAGAACATACGGAAAACTTAGAAAAGGTTTTTCAAAATTACGATCGGCTAACCTTAAAATTCAATTGAATAAATCAGAATTCCTGCGCAAAGAAGTAGAATTTCTTGGTCACTTAGTGACATCTGAAGGTGTGAAACCAAATCCTAGTAAGATCCATGCAATTAAAAACTATCCAATTCCATCAACTCAAACTGAACTTGGATATTACCGCAAATTTATAAAAGATTTTGCAAATCTTACGAAACCTTTAACCGAATGCTTAAAAAAGAGAAATAAGATAGTTCTTAACGAACGATATTAAAATGTTTCAATCATTGCAAGGACATTCTAAGTAATGATCCCTTATTACAATATTCCGACTTTACTAAAGAATTTAATTTAACAACAGACGCTAGTAATGTCGCCATAAGCGGAATACTTAGTCAAGGCCCAATAGGATCTGATAGACCAGTTTGCTACGCTTCAAGAACACTCACGAGTTCAGAACAAAATTACAGTACAATAGAAAAGGAGCTCCTAGCTATTGTCTGGTACCAAATATTTCCGACCCTATTTGTTTGGTCGTAAATTTAAAATCATAACTGACCATAAGCCTCTTAATTGGTTGTTTTCCCTAAAAGAACCAAATTCAAAACTTGTGAGATGGCGTTTAAAATTAGAAGAATTCGATTATGAGATCATGTATAAAAAAGGTAAGGCAAACACAAATGCTGATGCCTTAAGTCGGATAGAAATTCATTTTAACGAATCTAATGGTTCGAACTCTATTTCACAAGCCTCAAATGTATCTGTTCAAAATAACGCAAGTCTTTCAGAAAATAATTCTAATATATCAACTGTTCATTCTGCTTCTGAAAATCTAAACGATGGCATATACATCTCTGAAAGACCACTTAATGAGTTTACTGAACAATTAGTTTTGAACAAAACTAACTGTGTAGTGAAACCAAACATGGTTTACATGTTCTCTTTGAGACGAAACATAGACGCATTTTTAGACAACCCGACTTAGACAAAGAATCTGTTATAATTTCAATCTTAAAAGAATATCTCAACCCTAAAAGACTAACAGCTGTTTATACTGACAATGATACATTCAGACTGGTGCAACATGTATTTTCAAAATATTTTGCAAGTAATAAAATATTCAAACTTATTAGATGTACAGAAAAATTAAACGATGTTACGAATTCCGACCAACAGGATGAAATTATAAACAAATACAATGACGATAGTAATCATCGTGGCATCAATGAAACTTTTAACCATCTTCGAAGAACTTATTACTTTCCCAAAATGAAAGAAAAAATAACCAAAACAATTAATAACTGCGAAAAGTGTAAGCTTCTACGACAGACATCCACCGAAAATTCAATACGAACATTCAGAAATACCTAATAAACATATTGATGTATACAGCATTCATAACGTAAAAATTTTAACCATTTTAGACAAATTTTCGAAATTTGCTTCTGCTTTTATCCTCACTGCACGTGACAGTATGTGTATATCAAGTTCATTAAGACATTTCTTTTCGCAACACGGTACACCAAAGAAAATAGTGTGCGACTCAGCTGCTGAATTTAAATCTAATCTATTCAAAGATTTCTGTACACAATACGATATAAACTTACACATAACGACACCTCAAAATTCTACTGGTAACTCACCGGTCGAACGTTTCCATTCAACATTGCAGTAAAACACTATCGGCCATACTTGTTCGGAAGAAATTTCAAAATTTTGACTAACTAAATTCAGGCAATTACTAGAAGAATACAACTTTTACGTTGAATATTCACCAGGTAAAACTAACTGTACTGCTGACGCGCTTTGTAGAATAAGAGTAGAGTCTGAAGAATTAGAACAATTATATATCTATGTAGTAACAAGAGCCCAGTCGAAAGTAGATAATAAAGATTAAGATACACCTAAAGATAATAAGATACAAAAATATTTTCGAGGGATGTGCAAAAACTCTGCGGACCCAAATCAATTAACAAAATATATATGTATGTATTACTAAAAATGAAGTAAAGAAACTCACAGACGGCCGTCGAGGCTATAAAATTAATGAATTAAAAAATATATTAGGAGAAATGTTTAAAGAAAGTAATATAACGTATACTTCATAGATAATGTTATTGAAATTACCGATCCTTGTAAGAAGAAATTAATACTAAACAGCTTTCACATACTTCCAACCAGTGGACATGCAGGTGTAAACCGCATGCTTCAAAATATAAAGAAAAAATACTTTTGGACAGGAATGCAAAACGATGTGATGTCAATCGTTAAGCACTGCCCAGTATGCCAACGGAACAAATATAACAAACCGAAAAAACAACCAATGACTATCACATCAACAGCCCAATCAGGTTTTGACAAAATATTCATAGACCTAGTAGGACCTTTAGAAGAATCTGAAGATGGATCTAAATACATACTCACCATTCAAGATGAGCTGACCAAGTTTATCGAATCTATACCACTCCCAAATAAAGAGTCAGGTACTGTAGCTAAAGCTCTAGTAGAAGGTTTTATTCTAAGATACGGAGTACCACATACAATAGCATCTGATCAGGGAACAGAATTTATAAACCAGATTTTCAAGGGTATCTGTAAGTTTTTGAGAATAGAACAACTACAATCTACAGCGTACCATCATGAGAGCATAGGAGCTTTAGAAAATTCACATAAGGTTTTAGGAGCATATCTTAGAAGTTACGTTTCAGAAAAACCACGGACTGGACTTGGTTGCCATATTACGTTTTCTATTATAATACTTCCGTACACTCTTGGAGGATTTGTCAATTCCTCGCAAGAGGCAGTAGCCCTGGAAAAAAAAACTTTTAAGTTTTTAGGTGGACGAGGCTGGGAAGCGATCCCAGACCTCCAGCGTGACAGTCGAACGCACTAACCATTGCGCTACGGCTACAACACTTCACTTCATTTAATTTTTAATAAACCCGGGATAGAATTTAAGTAAACAATATTGTTAGGCAATAAATAAAACGCAACTAGATACAAGATAAGTTACTTGTATGAATGAATGAAAAAAATATTATATTATATACGTAAGTAATGATACAAACTAATTATGTACTATCACAATACACATACAAAAAATAATATCATAAAGAAAGTTTTATTCCGAGCAATAAAATAAAACACAAATCCCTATTATATAATTTAGTGTCGCGTAAAAGATGGAATCAAGACATGTCATGATTTCTCCTTTTTTCCCAGGAAGGGTGGTGTAAAGGTATCACACTAGCGACCATATAATTATCCATTTGATTCCGGTCATCGACATCCAGTAACCTATTTTTCTAATGCACTCGCATTTCATTCATGGTCATGAGTATCAACCTCACGCACTGCATAGCCCAAATTTATGATATAATAATTTCAATGCCACTGACGATGACGGAACGCGACAGATTACTTTGTTCAAGTGTATCTACCTATTCGCTGAAGTTCAATGCATTTTGTAGCGCATATGGCTAGATGTATTTGGATATATTTGTGCATTGTAGAAGGGGCATGCATATTGGCTATTAATTTGATGACATAGAAAGTATGCTGCCCGATTCTGTTATTCGTCGATTTTACAATAAAATCGAAACATCAATATGTGTATATGTTTAAGTTAGAATATGTATAGGCTTAAGTCATTAGTGTGTAAGCATATCAAATTTGTATAAATAGCTTAAGTTGATTAGAATAAAATCAACTTTCGTTTCGGAAGTTAAAACAACACCTTGGCTCCTCAGCCTGTTTTTTTAATTATTTTGAAACTTGGAACAGATAGGCTCATCTAGCCATCATCCATATTCGGCTTGGGGAAGCTATTCAATATCCCCCATAGCTAGTAGGTGAGGTAGTATAGACCCACGTTACATATTATCTGCGTTCAACGAATAAATTGCACCTTTCAACCTTATTCTGTTATATGAACCTGAAGCTTATATGTTCCGTCATTTTAAAATAGTTTTAAACCTCATATGTCTAACTTTACGAAATATGATATCTTAATAGTGTAATTAAAAAAAGAAACTTTATTATTATTGGCTTCCATTAAACGTAGAGCTACCTACTTAACAGATTCCTTTTTATCAAAATATTCATTTAAATTAATTAAGGTACAGGCGTGTTTTTTTCTCCTTACAGTCTTAAAAAAATGAAAATTACGAAACAACAGCAATATGTACAAACTATTCTTTACAATGAAAATTAAAATAGAAAATTTCCTGGCAACAAGGTTATTGTATTGGTGTTTTCCATTGGTAAATTCAGATTTCAATAGAAAAATTAATTTTTATGGAGGTAGATGCAACACAATTTCAAATTGATTTATTTTTTTCATTGTATACGTGCAGTTTTATGTCATAACATATTACTATATTACAGCCTTATTCTGGCAACCTCACTGATGCCTCACTAGTGACAATAACTTTATAACTCTTGGTGACATCGCCTTATAAAAACTTAAAAATTATGATCTGCTCATTGACAGATCACAAGTCACGTTGATCTTTTGAGGTTTCTTATGATAGCTCCCACAGAATACGAAATTGTGACCACCTTATAAGAAACCTCACTCACAAAAAATTGTGAGCTGTGAACCTCACAACGGCAGAATAGGGCTATTAAGACTCTTAATTGACATTGAAATACAAATTATTGCAATAAAAAAAAAATAGATCCCTGAAGAAAAAAATAGTGTAAAAATGATCAGAGTAAAAAAAGAGAACATGTTCTCTTTAAAGAGATAAGATGGACACCCTAGCCCCTTATCAAAACGAGCAGACCACATTTCTTACCTACTAAGGCCTATTTTGTATTTTACTTTTTAGTTGTATTTTGTTCATCAATACATACATACATCTACCAACGTGTGTATGGTTCTTGAAAATTAGGACACTTGATTCGGCAGGTGGACGATGTGCATATTTCTTATTCAGCCCAATTCTCAATAAAAATTCCCGGGGAAATGCTTCCCTTTTCCCTAATCTCTTATTCTAAATTATAAATTCCCGGGAAATTTGTTCCATAATCTTATTCTAAGCAAACTTCCAATATGAGAAATAATACTATGAGCAAAAAGCTGGCATTCTAAATGTCCACAAAATGGAAAATGTAAATATATTTGATGTGACGAGCAATTTAATTTTACGGGAACAAATCTCCCGGAGAGTTATTTTCCCGAGGAATATTTAGAATTGAGCTGATTTAACATTTTTTTGAAGTGCGTTTTTTGGGCGCGTTGAGAGTGAAATTTCAAGGTTGAATTTTTGGTACAACGAAAGAATGTAACGCCACATGTGCAACGCTGAGATCATTGACTAGCTAAGTGGTGGGAGGTAGAGTAAAAGTAATTTTTTTTTTTATTGATAGGCTAATATATTTTATAGTGCAATAAGTTTGGATTTTTTGATAATCTATTATTATTGTAGCAGATAAAAGGGAAAATGTCCTTTTATGTCTTTTTCTAATTCCGTTAATTAGAATGCTAGAGTTTTGAAATTTTTTTGGTGGATATCTCCTACTGGTATGGAGATATAAATTATTTTAAAACTTTTTTTATAAATAGGCTAATTTCAAAAAATTGAATTAATCAGGAGAGTCCGCTATAAATTTGAATTATATATGGTTGCAAATTGCATAAAACCAAATTAAAGTTGTCATATACAAATTTTTGATTTTGCAGAGATTTTGAGTGTAGGAATTTTTGGAAATAGTCGGAAAACCTACTCAAATAAACTGATTTATATCTTTTAAATTTTCACCATGATTATTTAATTTTCAAGTTTACAAGCCGAACTCATCGGTCATTTTGATATAGAACACATAGCTGCGTCTTACGCATATAAGCTTAATATCCCTATATATCGAAATTTTTAGATAGCCAAAGAAGTTTCACTTCTGCCACGAGTACTGAGTTACACGCGCTCTTTTTTTATTTTGTTGTGTTCTCTTTTTTGTTCTCTATTTTGCCTTTGAATGTTCTAATTTGTATAGCTTTTAGAGGAAACTGTCCTCTTTTTGTAAAGTACGCAGATGGACACTCTACCAATAACTAAATAATAATAAGCTTATGTGCACACATCGAACAAAAAGTTATCTTTGCAATATGTCCGGAAAATGTCTAGATTTACTTTTCACAATAAAAAAAATAAATATTACCATAATATTACTGAACGATTTTTTTGCTTGAAAATTTCATATGGGTGAAGTTGCGAAAAATAACTAAGCTATAGATAACTTTTAAAACCTACCATCTCCAGTTGCTTCTTCATTCAATAAACGATTCAAATTCGATTTTCTTTTCGATGACATGTCTCGATCTTCAATTTTCTGTGCTTCCGGCTAAAATTAAAAAAGAAATCATCTTAGAATACAAAATTTTTCTATAATATAATATATATAACTGTTCGATTATTTCTTACTGGACTCAACTCCATATCGTGACCATTGCGCGCTGGATTAGCCAAGTGATTTATTTCCGAATTCATGGTGGATGAGCGTGGTCTTGCTGTTGAAAATTCTCTATCATCTTCATAACGTTGCCATTCAAAAATTGTTCACCATCATGACTCAGTCCACGGCCTCCGCCACCGCATGGAGCTATTTTAACAGTACATTTGTAGTGTGTGGTCTTTGTTCTCTGCGTAATGAAATTCCACCAAGGTTCCCATGTAGCGCAATTCATTGAGATTCTGCCGCATAGTGACGGAAACCGAAGGAACTAGTTTCTTGCTGCCAGGTGGGGATGCACATAAGCCTGAACGTAGAGTTGAAGTTGACTAGATCGGGGCTATTATTGTTGGCCGGTTTGCGAGAACTTTGCAGTGGTGAAGTTTGGCGTAAGCGTTGCTCATCTGAATCCTTCTTTTTATCTGTCAAGATGTATAATTTTGTTTGAAATTAGTTTTTTTTTTTTTTTTTTTGTTTTAAGGATGTTTAGAGAGATTTTTGTAGGTGTGTTAATGTTATGTACAACAAATTTACATTTCTTTCGTAGCGATTTTATAACAACAAAATTCGCATGAAAAAAATGCTTTTTAAATAAATTAAAATAATTTTGTTTTATTAAAAAAAGCATTTTTCGTACGATTTTTGGTCTTTTAAAATCGCTACCAAATCACTAAAAAATAAAATAAATATTATAACCATACTTAACGATAGTTTAGTGTTCCGAGTATGTGTACAAAAATAAGCGCCAGCTTAATTGTCTAACTTTGACCACTGCATTGACGCAAACATTTCGTGGTGCACTTAATTAAGATTATCTCTCATGCCGAACTAATCAGGCCGATTTGAATCGGGTTTCAATTTTTCATTTTGTAATTCCCTAGAGTACTAACTTAGCGTTTCAAAACTACTCTGTTTTTTACAGCTTTTTTCTGACTCCAACGCTGTATAGCAACAAAAAAATAACACCAGACAATTTTATATAAATGTCAGAATTGTGGAGAATTTTATTATAAACTAAATTTGTCTTGATGTTTTTTTTTCCTAAGATGCATATTTCAGCAATCAGTTTGGATTTAGTGACGATTGATGATATGGCTTTGATTGCAGCCTGACTATCTATGAAGAAATCAATGTTCTTTCCCGTCAATTCAAGCGTGGAAAGATGCTTTGCAGCTTCACAAACTGCAAGGACCTCTGCTTGAAAGACGCTACAGAAGTTCGGTAGTTTTATCGATTTGTTTATGGATGGGTTTTCTGAAAACATGCCGGACCCTACCCCCTCGTCTGATTTGGACCCGTCAGTGAATACCGAGATATGATCTTCGTTAGTGACCCGGTTTTCCTTCCAGAGTTCTCTTGATGGAAAGTCTGTAAGTACAACTGGGATGAAATCAATATGCGGTGACAATTGTAATATCTTTCAAAATGTTAACACTTTCCAATTGGGCAAGAAGTTGTGTTAAGACGCGTTCTTTCACCGATGTTCCACCACCTTCGGAGCTACATTCACCGCCAATAGCATCAATTTCATCAAAGAATATTATCGACGGAGCAACCCGACGAGCTTTGCGGAATACCTCACGAACCGCCCGCTCTGATTCACCCACCCACATAGAAAATAATTCAGGACCTTTGATTGAAAGAAAACTAACCTTGCTTTCAGTAGCTAATGCCTTTGCGATCAACGTCATTAAGCAACCTGGAGGGCCGAACGAGTAAATTTTTCCGGATAAAGTAGAGGGCATTCGATAGCTTGTCTAAGCTTATGCTTAAGGTCATCTTGCCCACCGATGTCTTCCCATTTAACATTTAGATTTTCAATAAGAACTACACGCATAGCACTTAGTTTAAAATTATGTCTCACCGGATTTTGTGTTGTCCGTTTTTTACAGTAGCCAAGGACGCTGTGTATATAAGATTCGAAAGTTCCGAACCATAGATAAGCAATACCATAGATAAACAATATAAAGATACAAATCCTTGGCTGTCAATCCGGTTTGCATACAAGCTAAAAAGTGGGTTGGCCGTGGTGGAAATTAGTAAGTTGCACTAGTGTGATTTAAAACACGCATACTTGTGCAACTTACTGGTTTCCACCACGGTTCATGAGTTTTTGATGAATATGTTCAAAAAGTATATAAGCGACATAACCAATTCATTAAGTGCAAACCAGACCTAAAATCATTTGGTTTACAATTAAGTGGACATTAAATGGTGCGGTATAAATTGAGTGGTATTAAAATATTATAACAAAAATACATACTGAAAATAATATATCAATAAATATAAGTTATCATATATAGAATAAAGCCTTAACTACATATACCTACTTTGTACAAAAGTGAGAAAAAGAAAATGCTCGCTAAGGAATCATGCTTGCAAAAAAACATACGAAACTTATTTTAACACATAAATTAAACCACCATGCACAATTTAACATTGTTTTTTTGCATGCAGGTGTCTTCAGAATAGATATTTATTTCTTACTTTTGTACAAAAGCAGGCCTATAGCCTGATCCACATCTGTGGCGTGTGTTGTGTTGTGGAGTCGTGTAAATGTATTTCATATGCGTTGAACCATATTTGTCTCGTGTGTTGTGTTGCAATGTGGCGCAAAAAATATATGGAATGACAGCGACACACGACTCCACAACACAACACACGACACAGATGTGGATTAGGCTTTATGTAGTTAAGCCTTAAAGGCTCTCCCCAACTAAGGGCCCAGTTATAGCTATCATTGAAAACCATCATTCAAAATATTAATTGTCAATTTTTAGAGATTTGGAAGAAAAAATAAATGATTATTTTGATGCAAATAAAAGCTTTTCTCATAAAATGACTTTTAATTTTTCAATGATGAACTACCTTACCAATGATCATTGAAAAAATTAAAAGTTACTTTATGGGGAAGATATAGGTCAAAATTAATTTTTTTTTGGAGGAGAAATAATTTGAAGTTGTAAGTTATATTTCTGTATTCAAATATTCAATAATTAAACAATCGAAGGCCCTCAAAATCAACAGCTAACTTTTTCAATGATGGTTTTCAATGATAGCTATAACTGGTCCCTAATGCGGGACATTTGTTGCAGCGAAGAAACATTCGCATGTAAAAATTTATTTACATGGTAATATGAGAGTGCTCACACCAACGCGGCGGAACATATAAATTAATTTTGACTGACGAATGTTTCTTCGCCGCAACGAATGTTTAGCTTAGTTTCGATTTGTTTCCCCTTTCACACAGGGAAACCAGTTGCTGGAGATTTTTTTTGACGTTTTCCTTTAATTTCCTTGTAGCTTTCACACATGGAAACTGAATTGCCAGGGATTTTTATTTGTTTCCATATAGTCTATTGGCTGAACGCACATTACGGACAGTGTGAGAACGAATGTGCAAAAATCTTCTCAATCGTTGACCGGGAGATTTTTTTCATTTCCCTTTAGGTTAGGTTAGGTTAAAAGGGGTGATGAAGCGGCAAGCCGAATCATCTCACTCGGATCTCAGTGGATCCACTGTGCTACCCGGCAGTTGACTTGGGTAGGAGAAAGGATGGGTGAGGAGAGACATGGTGGGTATCAGGTAGGGCTTATTGTGGAAGGAGCCTCCCTGAACCATCCTGAAATCTGAATAAATTTCATGATGTTTGCAGGTGGCAAAATAGAGACGCTATCTTAGTCGTCGAAGAAGTATTCTCCGAGAGTTGATCTTCTGTTTCTAGCTAGGCTGGGGCATTTTCAAAAGAAATGGTATGAGCCCTCCACCGCATCTTCGTCTTGACACCCTCTACATAGGTCAGATGAGCTGATGCCCATTCTGCTCAAGTGGGTTCCCATGGAGTTGTCCCGTGAGTATACCAACTAAAAAAGATAATTGGGGCCTGCTTAGCTTTAGTAAATAGTCTGTCTTGTTCTTAGAGAGCAACGGCCACAAAGTCCTTGAAACTCGACAGGACTCCAGTGTTGACCACCGGTCGTTAGTAGCTTTTAAGAAACTATGGTGAATTCTACATTTTTCTTGTTCAAGAGGCATAAGTACCCAGTGTATGACTTAGCTTGGTTCAAGTGTTGCCCCGTTTTTGGCCAGTTCGTCTGCCCTTTCATTACCAAAAATATCACGATGTCCTGGGACCCAACGAAGGGTAACTGTGTTTGCTGCACCCAACGATTTTAGTTTGCTGCGACAGCAATCAGTTTGGATTTAGTGACGATTGATGATATGGCTTTGATTGCAGCCTGACTATCTATGAAGAAATCAATGTTCTTTCCCGTCAATTCAAGCGTGGAAAGACGCTACAGAAGTTCGGTAGTTTTATCGATTTGTTTATGGATGGGTTTTCTGAAAAGATGCCGGACCCTACCCCCTCGTCTGATTTGGACCCGTCAGTGAATACCGAGATATGATCTTCGTTAGTGACCCGGTTTTCCTTCCAGAGTTCTCTTGATGGAAAGTATGTAAGTACAACTGGGATGAAATCAATATGCGGTGACAATTGTAATATCTTTCAAAATGTTAACACTTTCCAATTGGGCAAGAAGTTGTGTTAAGACGCGTTCTTTCACCGATGTTCCACCACCTTCGGAGCTACATTCACCGCCAATAGCATCAATTTCATCAAAGAATATTATCGACGGAGCAACCCGACGAGCTTTGCGGAATACCTCACGAACCGCCCGCTCTGATTCACCCACCCACATAGAAAATAATTCAGGACCTTTGATTGAAAGAAAACTAACCTTGCTTTCAGTAGCCAATGCCTTTGCGATCAACGTCATTAAGCAACCTGGAGGGCCGAACGAGTAAATTTTTCCGGATAAAGTAGAGGGCATTCGATAGCTTGTCTAAGCTTATGCTTAAGGTCATCTTGCCCACCGATGTCTTCCCATTTAACATTTAGATTTTCAATAAGAACTACACGCATAGCACTTAGTTTAAAATTATGTCTCACCGGATTTTGTGTTGTCCGTTTTTTACAGCAGCCAAGGACGCTGTGTATATAAGATTCGAAAGTTCCGCACCATAGATAAGCAACACCATAGATAAACAATATAAAGATACAAATCCTTGGCTGTCAATCCGGTTTGCATACAAGCTAAAAAGTGGGTTGGCCGTGGTGGAAATTAGTAAGTTGCACTAGTGTGATTTAAAACACGCATACTTGTGCAACTTACTGGTTTCCACCACAGTTCATGAGTTTTTGATGAATATGTTCAAAAAGTATATAAGCGACATAACCAATTCATTAAGTGCAAACCAGACCTAAAATCATTTGGTTTACAATTAAGTGGACATTAAATGGTGCGGTATAAATTGAGTGGTATTAAAATATTATAACAAAAATACATACTGAAAATAATATATCAATAAATATAAGTTATCATATATAGAATAAAGCCTTAACTACATAGACCTACTTTGTACAAAATTGAGAAAAAGAAAATGCTCGCTAAAGAATCATGCTTGCAAAAAAACATACGAAACTTATTTTAACACATAAATTAAACCACGATGCACAATTTAACATTGTTTTTTTGCATGCAGGTGTCTTCAGAATAGATATTTATTTCTTACTTTTGTACTTTTGTACAAAAACCAGGCCTATAGCCTGATCCGCATCTGTGGCGTGTGTTGTGTTGTGGAGTCGTGTAAATGTATTTCATATGCGTTGAACCATATTTGTCTCGTGTGTTGTGTTGCAATGTGGCGCAAAAAATATATGGAATGACAGCGACACACGACACACGACTCCACAACACAACACACGACACAGATGTGGATTAGGCTTTATGTAGTTAAGCCTTAAAGGCTCTCCCCAACTAAGGGCCCAGTTATAGCTATCATTGAAAACCATCATTCAAAATATTAATTGTCAATTTTGAGAGATTTGGAAGAAAAAATAAATGATTATTTTGATGCAAATAAAAGCTTTTCTCATAAAATGACTTTTAATTTTTCAATGATGAACTACCTTACCAATGATCATTGAAAAAATTAAAAGTTACTTTATGGGGAAGATATAGGTCAAAATTAATTTTTTTTTGGAGGAGAAATAATTTGAAGTTGTAAGTTATATTTCTGTATTCAAATATTCAATGATTAAACAATCGAAGGCCCTCAAAATCAACAGCTAACTTTTTCAATGATGGTTTTCAATGATAGCTATAACTGGTCCCTAATGCGGGACATTTGTTGCAGCGAAGAAACATTCGCATGTAAAAATTTATTTACATGGTAATATGAGAGTGCTCACACCAACGCGGCGGAACATATAAATTAATTTTGACTGACGAATGTTTCTTCGCCGCAACGAATGTTTAGCTTAGTTTCGATTTGTTTCTATGGATTAGTCCCCTTTCACACAGGGAAACCAGTTGCTGGAGATTTTTTTTTGACGTTTTCCTTTAATTTCCTTGTAGCTTTCACACATGGAAACTGAATTGCCAGGGATTTTTATTTGTTTCCATATAGTCTATTGGCTGAACGCACATTACGGACAGTGTGAGAAGGAATGTGCAAAAATCTTCTCAATCGTTGACCGGGAGATTTTTTTCATTTCCCTTTAGGTTAGGTTAGGTTAAAAGGGGTGATGAAGCGGCAAGCCGAATCATCTCACTCGGATCTCAGTGGATCCACTGTGCTACCGGCAGTTGACTTGGGTAGGAGAAAGGATGGGTGAGGAGAGACATGGTGGGTATCAGGTAGGGCTTATTGTGGAAGGAGCCTCCCTGAACCATCCTGAAATCTGAATAAATTTCATGATGTTTGCAGGTGGCAAAATAGAGACGCTATCTTAGTCGTCGAAGAAGTATTCTCCGAGAGTTGATCTTCTGTTTCTAGCTAGGCTGGGGCATTTTCAAAAGAAATGGTATGAGCCCTCCACCGCCTCTTCGTCTTGACACCCTCTACATAGGTCAGATGAGCTGATGCCCATTCTGCTCAAGTGGGTTCCCATGGAGTTGTCCCGTGAGTATACCAACTAAAAAAGATAATTGGGGCCTGCTTAGCTTTAGTAAATAGTCTGTCTTGTTCTTAGAGAGCAACGGCCACAAAGTCCTTGAAACTCGACAGGACTCCAGTGTTGACCACCGGTCGTTAGTAGCTTTTAAGAAACTATGGTGAATTCTACATTTTTCTTGTTCAAGAGGCATAAGTACCCAGGGTATGACTTAGCTTGGTTCAAGTGTTGCCCCGTTTTTGGCCAGGTCGTCTGCCCTTTCATTACCAAAAATGTCACGATGTCCTGGGACCCAACGAAGGGTAACTGTGTTTGCTGCACCCAACGATTTTAGTTTGCTGCGACAGCAATCAGTTTGGATTTAGTGACGATTGATGATATGGCTTTGATTGCAGCCTGACTATCTATGAAGAAATCAATGTTCTTTCCCGCCAATTCAAGCGTGGAAAGACGCTACAGAAGTTCGGTAGTTTTATCGATTTGTTTATGGATGGGTTTTCTGAAAAGATGCCGGACCCTACCCCCTCGTCTGATTTGGACCCGTCAGTGAATACCGAGATATGATCTTCGTTAGTGACCCGGTTTTCCTTCCAGAGTTCTCTTGATGGAAAGTATGTAAGTACAACTGGGATGAAATCAATATGCGGTGACAATTGTAATATCTTTCAAAATGTTAACACTTTCCAATTGAGCAAGAAGTTGTGTTAAGACGCGTTCTTTCACTGATGTTCCACCACCTTCGGAGCTACATTCACCGCCAATAGCATCAATTTCATCAAAGAATATTATCGACGGAGCAACCCGACGAGCTTTGCGGAATACCTCACGAACCGCCCGCTCTGATTCACCCAATTCAGGACCTTTGATTGAAAGAAAACTAACCTTGCTTTCAGTAGCCAATGCCTTTGCGATCAACGTCTTTAAGCAACCTGGAGGGCCGAACGAGTAAATTTTTCCGGATAAAGTAGAGGGCATTCGATAGCTTGTCTAAGCTTTTGCTTAAGGTCATCTTGCCCACCGATGTCTTCCCATTTAACATTTAGATTTTCAATAAGAACTACACGCATAGCACTTAGTTTAAAATTATGTCTCACCGGATTTTGTGTTGTCCGTTTTTTACAGCAGCCAAGGACGCTGTGTATATAAGATTCGAAAGTTCCGAACCATAGATAAGCAATACCATAGATAAACAATAAAAAGATACAAATCCTTGGCTGTCAATCCGGTTTGCATACAAGCTAAAAAGTGGGTTGGCCGTGGTGGAAATTAGTAAGTTGCACTAGTGTGATTTAAAACACGCATACTTGTGCAACTTACTGGTTTCCACCACGGTTCATAAGTTTTTGATGAATATGTTCAAAAAGTATATAAGCGACATAACCAATTCATTAAGTGCAAACCAGACCTAAAATCATTTGGTTTACAATTAAGTGGACATTAAATGGTGCGGTATAAATTGAGTGGTATTAAAATATAACAAAAATACATAATGAAAATAATATATCAATAAATATAAGTTATCATATATAGAATAAAGCCTTAACTACATAGACCTACTTTGTACAAAAGTGAGAAAAAGAAAATGCTCGCTAAAGAATCATGCTTGCAAAAAAACATACGAAACTTATTTTAACACATAAATTAAACCACCATGCACAATTTAACATTGTTTTTTTGCATGCAGGTGTCTTCAGAATAGATATTTATTTCTTACTTTTGTACAAAAGCAGGCCTATAGCCTGATCCACATCTGTGGCGTGTGTTGTGTTGTGGAGTCGTGTAAATGTATTTCATATGCGTTGAACCATATTTGTCTCGTGTGTTGTGTTGCAATGTGGCGCAAAAAATATATGGAATGACAGCGACACACGACTCCACAACACAACACACGACACAGATGTGGATTAGGCTTTATGTAGTTAAGCCTTAAAGGCTCTCCCCAACTAAGGGCCCAGTTATAGCTATCATTGAAAACCATCATTCAAAATATTAATTGTCAATTTTGAGAGATTTGGAAGAAAAAATAAATGATTATTTTGATGCAAATAAAAGCTTTTCTCATAAAATGACTTTTAATTTTTCAATGATGAACTACCTTACCAATGATCATTGAAAAAATTAAAAGTTACTTTATGGGGAAGATATAGGTCAAAATTAATTTTTTTTTGGAGGAGAAATAATTTGAAGTTGTAAGTTATATTTCTGTATTCAAATATTCAATGATTAAACAATCGAAGGCCCTCAAAATCAACAGCTAACTTTTTCAATGATGGTTTTCAATGAAAGCTATAACTGGTCCCTAATGCGGGACATTTGTTGCAGCGAAGAAACATTCGCATGTAAAAATTTATTTACATGGTAATATGAGAGTGCTCACACCAACGCGGCGGAACATATAAATTAATTTTGACTGACGAATGTTTCTTCGCCGCAACGAATGTTTAGCTTAGTTTCGATTTGTTTCTATGGATTAGTCCCCTTTCACACAGGGAAACCAGTTGCTGGAGATTTTTTTTTTTGACGTTTTCCTTTAATTTCCTTGTAGCTTTCACACATGGAAACTGAATTGCCAGGGATTTTTATTTGTTTCCATATAGTCTATTGGCTGAACGCACATTACGGACAGTGTGAGAAGGAATGTGCAAAAATCTTCTCAATCGTTGACCGGGAGATTTTTTTCATTTCCCTTTAGGTTAGGTTAGGTTAAAAGGGGTGATGAAGCGGCAAGCCGAATCATCTCACTCGGATCTCAGTGGATCCACTGTGCTACCCGGCAGTTGACTTGGGTAGGAGAAAGGATGGGTGAGGAGAGACATGGTGGATATCAGGTAGGGCTTATTGTGGAAGGAGCCTCCCTGAACCATCCTGAAATCTGAATAAATTTCATGATGTTTGCAGGTGGCAAAATAGAGACGCTATCTTAGTCGTCGAAGAAGTATTCTCCGAGAGTTGATCTTCTGTTTCTAGCTAGGCTGGGGCATTTTCAAAAGAAATGGTATGAGTCCTCCACCGCCTCTTCGTCTTGACACCCTCTACATAGGTCAGATGAGCTGATGCCCATTCTGCTCAAGTGGGTTCCCATGGAGTTGTCCCGTGAGTATACCAACTAAAAAGGATAATTGGGGCCTGCTTAGCTTTAGTAAATAGTCTATCTTGTTCTTAGAGAGCAACGGCCACAAAGTCCTTGAAACTCGACAGGACTCCAGTGTTGACCACCGGTCGTTAGTAGCTTTTAAGAAACTCTGGTGAATTCTACATTTTTCTTGTTCAAGAGGCATAAGTACCCAGGGTATGACTTAGCTTGGTTCAAGTGTTGCCCCGTTTTTGGCCAGTTCGTCTGCCCTTTCATTACCAAAAATGTCACGATGTCCTGGGACCCAACGAAGGGTAACTGTGTTTGCTGCACCCAACGATTTTAGTTTGCTGCGACAGCAATCAGTTTGGATTTAGTGACGATTGATGATATGGCTTTGATTGCAGCCTGACTATCTATGAAGAAATCAATGTTCTTTCCCGTCAATTCAAGCGTGGAAAGACGCTACAGAAGTTCGGTAGTTTTATCGATTTGTTTATGGATGGGTTTTCTGAAAAGATGCCGGACCCTACCCCCTCGTCTGATTTGGACCCGTCAGTGAATACCGAGATATGATCTTTGTTAGTGACCCGGTTTTCCTTCCAGAGTTCTCTTGATGGAAAGTATGTAAGTACAACTGGGATGAAATCAATATGCGGTGACAATTGTAATATCTTTCAAAATGTTAACACTTTCCAATTGAGCAAGAAGTTGTGTTAAGACGCGTTCTTTCACCGATGTTCCACCACCTTCGGAGCTACATTCACCGCCAATAGCATCGATTTCATCAAAGAATATTATCGACGGAGCAACCCGACGAGCTTTGCGGAATACCTCACGAACCGCCCGCTCTGATTCACCCACCCACATAGAAAATAATTAAGGGCCTTTGATTGAAAGAAAACTAACCTTGCTTTCAGTAGCCAATGCCTTTTCGATCAACGTCTTTAAGCAACCTGGAGGGCCGAACGAGTAAATTTTTCCGGATACAGTAGAGGCCATTCGATAGCTTGTCTAAGCTTATGCTTAAGGTCATCTTGTCCACCGATGTCTTCCCATTTAACATTTAGATTTTCAATAAGAACTACACGCATAGGACTTAGTTTAAAATTATGTCTCACCGGATTTTGTGTTGTCCGTTTTTTACAGCAGCCAAGGACGCTGTGTATATAAGATTCGAAAGTTCCGAACCATAGATAAACAATATAAAGATACAAATCCTTGGCTGTCAATCCAGTTTGTATACAAGCTAAGAAGTGGGTTGGCCGTGGTGGAAATTAGTAAGTTGCACTAGTGTGATTTAAAACACGCATACATGTGCAACTTACTGGTTTCCACCACGGCTCATGAGTTTTTGATGAATATGTTCAAAAAGTATATAAGCGACATAAACAATTCATTAAGTGCAAACCAGACCTAAAATCATTTGGTTTACAATTAAGTGGACATTAAATGGTGCGGTATAAATTGAGTGGTATTAAAATATTACAACAAAAATACATAATGAAAATAATATATCAATAAATATAAGTTATCATATATAGAATAAAGCCTTAACTACATAGACCTACTTTGTACAAAAGTGAGAAAAAGAAAATGCTCGCTAAAGATCATGCTTGCAAAAAAACATACGAAACTTGTTTTAACACATAAATTAAACCACCATGCACAATTAAACATTGTTTTTTTGCATGCAGGTGTCTTCAGAATAGATATTTATTTCTTACTTTTGTACTTTTGTACAAAAGCAGGCCTATAGCCTGATCCACATCTGTGGCGTGTGTTGTGTTGTGGAGTCGTGTAAATGTATTTCATATGCTTTGAACCATATTTGTCTCGTGTGTTGTGTTGCAATGTGGCGCAAAAAATATATGGAATGACAGCGACACACGACTCCACAACACAACACCCGACACAGATGTGGATTAGGCTTTAATGTAGTTAAGCCTTAAAGGCTCTCCCCAACTAAGGGCCCAGTTATAGCTATTATTGAAAAACATCATTCAAAATATTAATTGTCAATTTTGAGAGATTTTGAAGAAAAAATAAATGACTATTTTGATGCAAATAAAAGCTTTTCTCATAAAATGACTTTTAATTTTTCAATGATGAACTACCTTACCAATGATCATTGAAAAAATTAAAAGTTACTTTATGGGGAAGATATAGGTCAAAATTAATTTTTATTTGGAGGAGAAATAATTTGAAGTCGTAAGTTATATTTCTGTATTCAAATATTCAATGATTAAACAATCGAAGGCCCTCAAAATCAACAGCTAACTTTTTCAATGATGGTTTTCAATGATAGCTATAACTGGTCCCTAATGCGGGACATTTGTTGCAGCGAAGAAACATTCGCATGTAAAAATTTATTTACATGGTAATATGAGAGTGCTCACACCAACGAGGCGGAACATATAAATTAATTTTGACTGACGAATGTTTCTTCGCCGCAACGAATGTTTAGCTTAGTTTCGATTTGTTTCTATGGATTAGTCCCTTTTCACACAGGGAAACCAGTTGCTGGAGATTTTTTTTGACGTTTTCCTTTAATTTCCTTATAGCATTCACACATGGAAACTGAATTGCCAGGGATTTTTATTTGTTTCCATATAGTCTGAACATATGGCTGAACGCACATTACGGACAGTGTGAGAAGGAATGTGCAAAAATCTTCTCAATCGTTGACCGGGAGATTTTTTTCATTTCCCTTTAGGTTAGGTTAGGTTAAAAGGGGTGATGAAGCGGCAAGCCGAATCATCTCACTCGGATCTCAGTGGATCCACTGTGCTCCCCGGCAGTTGACTTGGGTAGGAGAAAGGATGGGTGAGGAGAGGACATGGTGGGTATTAGGTAGGGCTTATTGTGGAAGGAGCCTCCCTGAACCATCCTGAAATCTGAATAAATTTCATGATGTTTGCAGGTGGCAAAATAGAGACGCTATCTTAGTCGTCGAAGAAGTATTCTCCGAGAGTTGATCTTCTGTTTCTAGCTAGGCTGGGGCATTTTCAAAAGAAATGGTATGAGCCCTCCACCGCCTCTTCGTCTTGACACCCTCTACATAGGTCAGATGAGCTGATGCCCATTCTGCTCAAGTGGGTTCCCATGGAGTAGTCCCGTGAGTATACCAACTAAAAAAGATAATTGGGGCCTGCTTAGCTTTAGTAAATAGTCTGTCTTGTTCTTAGAGAGCAACGGCCACAAAGTCCTTGAAACTCGACAGGACTCCAGTGTTGACCACCGGTCGTTAGTAGCTTTTAAGAAACAATGGTGAATTCTACATTTTTCTTGTTCAAGAGGCATAAGTACCCGTATGACTTAGCTTGGTTCAAGTGTTGCCCCGTTTTTGGCCAGTTCGTCTGCCCTTTCATTACCAAAAATGTCACGATGTCCTGGGACCCAACGAAGGGTAACTGTGTTTGCTGCACCCAACGATTTTAGTTTGCTGCGACAGCAATCAGTTTGGATTTAGTGACGATTGATGATATGGCTTTGATTGCAGCCTGACTATCTATGAAGAAATCAATGTTCTTTCCCGTCAATTCAAGCGTGGAAAGATGCTTTGCAGCTTCACAAACTGCAAG
Organism: Melangyna quadrimaculata; assembly: GCA_949320155.1. Taxonomy (NCBI): domain Eukaryota; kingdom Metazoa; phylum Arthropoda; class Insecta; order Diptera; family Syrphidae; genus Melangyna; species Melangyna quadrimaculata. The sequence continues at coordinate 61,293 of CASGHW010000147.1, forward strand.
GACCTCTGCTTGAAAGACGCTACAGAAGTTCGGTAGTTTTATCGATTTGTTTATGGATGGGTTTTCTGAAAAGATGCCGGACCCTACCCCCTCGTCTGATTTGGGACCGTCAGTGAATACCGAGATATGATCTTCGTTAGTGACCCGGTTTTCCTTCCAGAGTTCTCTTGATGGAAAGTCTGTAAGTACAACTGGGATGAAATCAATATGCGGTGACAATTGTAATATCTTTCAAAATGTTAACACTTTCCAATTGGGCAAGAAGTTGTGTTAAGACGCGTTCTTTCACCGATGTTCCACCACCTTCGGAGCTACATTCACCGCCAATAGCATCAATTTCATCAAAGAATATTATCGACGGAGCAACTCGACGAGCTTTGCGGAATACCTCACGAACCGCCCGCTCTGATTTACCCACCCACATAGAAAATAATTCAGGACCTTTGATTGAAAGAAAACTAACCTTGCTTTCAGTAGCCAATGCCTTTACGATCAACGTCTTTAAGCAACCTGGAGGGCCGAACGAGTAAATTTTTCCGGATAAAGTAGAGGGCATTCGATAGCTTGTCTAAGCTTATGCTTAAGGTCATCTTGCCCACCGATGTCTTCCCATTTAACATTTAGATTTTCAATAAGAACTACACGCATAGCACTTAGTTTAAAATTATGTCTCACCGGATTTTGTGTTGTCCGTTTTTTACAGTAGCCAAGGACGCTGTGTATATAAGATTCGAAAGTTCCGAACCATAGATAAGCAATACCATAGATAAACAATATAAAGATACAAATCCTTGGCTGTCAATCCGGTTTGCATACAAGCTAAAAAGTGGGTTGGCCGTGGTGAAAATTAGTTGCACTAGTGTGATTTAAAACACGCTTACTTGTGCAACTTACTGGTTTCCACCACGGTTCATGAGTTTTTGATAAATATGTTCAAAAAGTATATAAGCGACATAACCAATTCATTAAGTGCAAACCAGACCTAAAATCATTTGGTTTACAATTAAGTGGACATTAAATGGTGCGGTATAAATTGAGTGGTATTAAAATATTATAACAAAAATACATAATGAAAAAATAATATATCAATAAATATAAGTTATCATATATAGAATAAAGCCTTAACTACATAGACCTACTTTGTACAAAAGTGAGAAAAAGAAAATGCTCGATAAAGAATCATGCTTGCAAAAAAACATACGAAACTTGTTTTAACACATAAATTAAACCAACATGCACAATTTAACATTGTTTTTTTGCATGCAGGTGTCTTCTGAATAGATATTTATTTCTTACTTTTGTACAAAAGCAGGCCTATAGCCTGATCCACATCTGTGGCGTGTGTTGTGTTGTGGAGTCGTGTAAATGTATTTCATATGCGTTGAACCATATTTGTCTCGTGTGTTGTGTTGCAATGTGGCGCAAAAAATATATGGAATGACAGCGACACACGACTCCATAACACAACACACGACACAGATGTGGATTAGGCTTTATGTAGTTAAGCCTTAAAGGCTCTCCCCAACTAAGGGCCCAGTTATAGCTATCATTGAAAACCATCATTCAAAATATTAATTGTCAATTTTGAGAGATTTTGAAGAAAAAATAAATGATTATTTTGATGCAAATAAAAGCTTTTCTCATAAAATGACTTTTAATTTTTCAATGATGAACTACCTTACCAATGATCATTGAAAAAATTAAAAGTTACTTTATGGGGAAGATATAGGTCAAAATAAATTTTTTTTTGGAGGAGAAATAATTTGAAGTCGTAAGTTATATTTCTGTATTCAAATATTCAATGATTAAACAATCGAAGGCCCTCAAAGTCAACAGCTAACTTTTTCAATGATGGTTTTCAATGATAGCTATAACTGGTCCCTAATGCGGGACATTTGTTGCAGCGAAGAAACATTCGCATGTAAAAATTTATTTACATGGTAATATGAGAGTGCTCACACCAACGCGGCGGAACATATAAATTAATTTTGACTGACGAATGTTTCTTCGCCGCAACGAATGTTTAGCTTAGTTTTGATTTGTTTCTATGGATTAGTCCCCTTTCACACAGGGAAACCAGTTGCTGGAGATTTTTTTTGACGTTTTCCTTTAATTTCCTTGTAGCTTTCACACATGTAAACTGAATTGCCAGGGATTTTTATTTGTTTCCATATAGTCTATTGGCTGAACGCACATTACGGACAGTGTGAGAAGGAATGTGCAAAAATCTTCTCAATCGTTGACAGGGAGATTTTTTTCATTTCCCTTTAGGTTAGGTTAGGTTAAAAGGGGTGATGAAGCGGCAAGCCGAATCATCTCACTCGGATCTCAGTGGATCCACTGTGCTACCCGGCAGTTGACTTGGGTAGGAGAAAGGATGGGTGAGGAGAGGACATGGTGGGTATCAGGTAGGGCTTATTGTGGAAGGAGCCTCCCTGAACCATCCTGAATTCTGAATAAATTTCATGATGTTTGCAGGTGGCAAAATAGAGACGCTATCTTAGTCGTCGAAGAAGTATTCTCCGAGAGTTGATCTTCTGTTTCCAGCTAGGCTGGGGCATTTTCAAAAGAAATGGTATGAGCCCTCCACCGCCTCTTCGTCTTGACACCCTCTACATAGGTCAGATGAGCTGATGCCCATTCTGCTCAAGTGGGTTCCCATGGAGTTGTCCCGTGAGTATACCAACTAAAAAAGATAATTGGGGCCTGCTTAGCTTTAGTAAATAGTCTGTCTTGTTCTTAGAGAGCAACGGCCACAAAGTCCTTGAAACTCGACAGGACTCCAGTGTTGACCACCGGTCGTTAGTAGCTTTTAAGAAACTATGGTGAATTCTACATTTTTCTTGTTCAAGAGGCATAAGTACCCAGGGTATGACTTAGCTTGGTTCAATTGTTGCCCCGTTTTTGGCCAGTTCGTCTGCCCTTTCATTACCAAAAATGTCACGATGTCCTGGGACCCAACGAAGGGTAACTGTGTTTGCTTACGATTTTAGTTTGCTGCGACAGCAATCAGTTTGGATTTAGTGACGATTGATGATATGGCTTTGATTGCAGCCTGACTATCTATGAAGAAATCAATGTTCTTTCCCGTCAATTCAAGCGTGGAAAGATGCTTTGCAGCTTCACAAACTGCAAGGACCTCTGCTTGAAAGACGCTACAGAAGTTCGGTAGTCTTATCGATTTGTTTATGGATGGGTTTTCTGAAAAGATGCCGGACCCTACCCCCTCGTCTGATTTGGACCCGTCAGTGAATACCGAGATATGATCTTCGTTAGTGACCCGGTTTTCCTTCCAGAGTTCTCTTGATGGAAAGTCTGTAAGTACAACTGGGATGAAATCAATATGCGGTGACAATTGTAATATCTTTCAAAATGTTAACACTTTCCAATTGGGCAAGAAGTTGTGTTAAGACGCGTTCTTTCACCGATGTTCCACCACCTTCGGAGCTACATTCACCGCCAATAGCATCAATTTCATCAAAGAATATTATCGACGGAGCAACCCGACGAGCTTTGCGGAATACCTCACGAACCGCCCGCTCTGATTCACCCACCCACATAGAAAATAATTCAGGACCTTTGATTGAAAGAAAACTAACCTTGCTTTCAGTAGCCAATGCCTTTGCGATCAACGTCTTTAAGCAACCTGGAGGGCCGAACGAGTAAATTTTTCCGGATAAAGTAGAGGGCATTCGATAGCTTGTCTAAGCTTATGCTTAAGGTCATCTTGCCCACCGATGTCTTCCCATTTAACATTTAGATTTTCAATAAGAACTACACGCATAGCACTTAGTTTAAAATTATGTCTCACCGGATTTTGTGTTGTCCGTTTTTTACAGCAGCCAAGGACGCTGTGTATATAAGAATCGAAAGTTCCGAACCATAGATAAGCAATACCATAGATAAGCAATATAAAGATACAAATCCTTGGCTGTCAATCCGGTTTGCACACAAGCTAAAAAGTGGGTTGGCCGTGGTGGAAATTAGTAAGTTGCACTAGTGTGATTTAAAACACGCATACTTGTGCAACTTACTGGTTTCCACCACGGTTCATGAGTTTTTGATGAATATGTTCAAAAAGTATATAAGCGACATAACCAATTCATTAAGTGCAAACCAGACCTAAAATCATTTGGTTTACAATTAAGTGGACATTAAATGGTGCGGTATAAATTGAGTGGTATTAAAATATTATAACAAAAATACATACTGAAAATAATATATCAATAAATATAAGTTATCATATATAGAATAAAGCCTTAACTACATAGACCTACTTTGTACAAAAGTGAGAAAAAGAAAATGCTCGCTAAAGAATCATGCTTGCAAAAAAACATACGAAACTTATTTTAACACATAAATTAAACCACCATGCACAATTTAACATTGTTTTTTTGCATGCAGGTGTCTTCAGAATAGATATTTATTTCTTACTTTTGTACTTTTGTACAAAAGCAGGCCTATAGCCTGATCCACATCTGTGGCGTGTGTTGTGTTGTGGAGTCGTGTAAATGTATTTCATATGCGTTGAACCATATTTGTCTCGTGTGTTGTGTTGCAATGTGGCGCAAAAAATATATGGAATGACAGCGACACACGACTCCATAACACAACACACGACACAGATGTGGATTAGGCTTTATGTAGTTAAGCCTTAAAGGCTCTCCCCAACTAAGGGCCCAGTTATAGCTATCACTTAAAACTATCATTCAAAATATTAATTGTCAATTTTGAGAGATTTTGAAGAAAAAATAAATGATTATTTTGATGCAAAATAAAAGCTAATTGACTAAATAATTATTGCTAGGTAAAACAAAATTCAATTTGGCTCAACTTTTCTCATAAAATGACTTAATTTTTCAATGATGAACTACCTTACCAATGATCATTGAAAAAATTAGAAGTTACTTTATGGGGAAGATATAGGTCAAAATTAATTTTTTTTGGAGGAGAAATAATTTGAAGTCGTAAGTTATATTTCTGTATTCAAATATTCAATGACTAAACAATCGAAGGCCCTCAAAATCAACAGCTAACTTTTTCAATGATGGTTTTCAATGATAGCTATAACTGGTCCCTAATGCGGGACATTTGTTGCAGCGAAGAAACATTCGCATGTAAAAATTTATTTACATGGTAATATGAGAGTGCTCACACCAACGCGGCGGAACATATAAATTAATTTTGACTGACGAATATTTCTTCGCCGCAACGAATATTTAGCTTAGTTTCGATTTGTTTCTATGGATTAGTCCCCTTTCACACAGGGAAACCAGTTGCTGGAGATTTTTTTTGACGTTTTCCTTTAATTTCCTTGTAGCTTTCACACATGGAAACTGAATTGCCAGGGATTTTTATTTGTTTCCATATAGTCTATTGGCTGAACGCACATTACGGACAGTGTGATAAGGAATGTGCAAAAATCTTCTCAATCGTTGACCGGGAGATTTTTTTCATTTCCCTTTAGGTTAGGTTAGGTTAAAAGGGGTGATGAAGCGGCAAGCCGAATCATCTCACTCGGATCTCAGTGGATCCATTGTGCTCCCCGGGAGTTGACTTAGGTAGGAGAAAGGATGGGTGAGGAGAGGACATGGTGGGTATCAGGTAGGGCTAATTGTGGAAGGAGCCTCCCTGAACCATCCTGAAATCTGAATAAATTTCATGATGTTTGCAGGTGGCAAAATAGAGACGCTATCTTAGTCGTCGAAGAAGTATTCTCCGAGAGTTGATCTTCTGTTTCTAGCTAGGCTGGGGCATTTTCAAAAGAAATGGTATGAGCCCTCCACCGCATCTTCGTCTTGACACCCTCTACATAGGTCAGATGAGCTGATGCCCATTCTGCTCAAGTGGGTTCCCATGGAGTTGTCCCGTGAGTATACCAACTAAAAAAGATAATTGGGGCCTGCTTAGCTTTAGTAAATAGTCTGTCTTGTTCTTAGAGAGCAACGGCCACAAAGTCCTTGAAACTCGACAGGACTCCAGTGTTGACCACCGGTCGTTAGTAGCTTTTAAGAAACTATGGTGAATTCTACATTTTTCTTGTTCAAGAGGCATAAGTACCCAGTGTATGACTTAGCTTGGTTCAAGTGTTGCCCCGTTTTTGGCCAGTTCGTCTGCCCTTTCATTACCAAAAATATCACGATGTCCTGGGACCCAACGAAGGGTAACTGTGTTTGCTGCACCCAACGATTTTAGTTTGCTGCGACAGCAATCAGTTTGGATTTAGTGACGATTGATGATATGGCTTTGATTGCAGCCTGACTATCTATGAAGAAATCAATGTTCTTTCCCGTCAATTCAAGCGTGGAAAGACGCTACAGAAGTTCGGTAGTTTTATCGATTTGTTTATGGATGGGTTTTCTGAAAAGATGCCGGACCCTACCCCCTCGTCTGATTTGGACCCGTCAGTGAATACCGAGATATGATCTTCGTTAGTGACCCGGTTTTCCTTCCAGAGTTCTCTTGATGGAAAGTATGTAAGTACAACTGGGATGAAATCAATATGCGGTGACAATTGTAATATCTTTCAAAATGTTAACACTTTCCAATTGGGCAAGAAGTTGTGTTAAGACGCGTTCTTTCACCGATGTTCCACCACCTTCGGAGCTACATTCACCGCCAATAGCATCAATTTCATCAAAGAATATTATCGACGGAGCAACCCGACGAGCTTTGCGGAATACCTCACGAACCGCCCGCTCTGATTCACCCACCCACATAGAAAATAATTCAGGACCTTTGATTGAAAGAAAACTAACCTTGCTTTCAGTAGCCAATGCCTTTGCGATCAACGTCATTAAGCAACCTGGAGGGCCGAACGAGTAAATTTTTCCGGATAAAGTAGAGGGCATTCGATAGCTTGTCTAAGCTTATGCTTAAGGTCATCTTGCCCACCGATGTCTTCCCATTTAACATTTAGATTTTCAATAAGAACTACACGCATAGCACTTAGTTTAAAATTATGTCTCACCGGATTTTGTGTTGTCCGTTTTTTACAGCAGCCAAGGACGCTGTGTATATAAGATTCGAAAGTTCCGCACCATAGATAAGCAATACCATAGATAAACAATATAAAGATACAAATCCTTGGCTGTCAATCCGGTTTGCATACAAGCTAAAAAGTGGGTTGGCCGTGGTGGAAATTAGTAAGTTGCACTAGTGTGATTTAAAACACGCATACTTGTGCAACTTACTGGTTTCCACCACGGTTCATGAGTTTTTGATGAATATGTTCAAAAAGTATATAAGCGACATAACCAATTCATTAAGTGCAAACCAGACCTAAAATCATTTGGTTTACAATTAAGTGGACATTAAATGGTGCGGTATAAATTGAGTGGTATTAAAATATTATAACAAAAATACATACTGAAAATAATATATCAATAAATATAAGTTATCATATATAGAATAAAGCCTTAACTACATAGACCTACTTTGTACAAAATTGAGAAAAAGAAAATGCTCGCTAAAGAATCATGCTTGCAAAAAAACATACGAAACTTATTTTAACACATAAATTAAACCACCATGCACAATTTAACATTGTTTTTTTGCATGCAGGTGTCTTCAGAATAGATATTTATTTCTTACTTTTGTACTTTTGTACAAAAACCAGGCCTATAGCCTGATCCGCATCTGTGGCGTGTGTTGTGTTGTGGAGTCGTGTAAATGTATTTCATATGCGTTGAACCATATTTGTCTCGTGTGTTGTGTTGCAATGTGGCGCAAAAAATATATGGAATGACAGCGACACACGACACACGACTCCACAACACAACACACGACACAGATGTGGATTAGGCTTTATGTAGTTAAGCCTTAAAGGCTCTCCCCAACTAAGGGCCCAGTTATAGCTATCATTGAAAACCATCATTCAAAATATTAATTGTCAATTTTGAGAGATTTGGAAGAAAAAATAAATGATTATTTTGATGCAAATAAAAGCTTTTCTCATAAAATGACTTTTAATTTTTCAATGATGAACTACCTTACCAATGATCATTGAAAAAATTAAAAGTTACTTTATGGGGAAGATATAGGTCAAAATTAATTTTTTTTTGGAGGAGAAATAATTTGAAGTTGTAAGTTATATTTCTGTATTCAAATATTCAATGATTAAACAATCGAAGGCCCTCAAAATCAACAGCTAACTTTTTCAATGATGGTTTTCAATGATAGCTATAACTGGTCCCTAATGCGGGACATTTGTTGCAGCGAAGAAACATTCGCATGTAAAAATTTATTTACATGGTAATATGAGAGTGCTCACACCAACGCGGCGGAACATATAAATTAATTTTGACTGACGAATGTTTCTTCGCCGCAACGAATGTTTAGCTTAGTTTCGATTTGTTTCTATGGATTAGTCCCCTTTCACACAGGGAAACCAGTTGCTGGAGATTTTTTTTGACGTTTTCCTTTAATTTCCTTGTAGCTTTCACACATGGAAACTGAATTGCCAGGGATTTTTATTTGTTTCCATATAGTCTATTGGCTGAACGCACATTACGGACAGTGTGAGAAGGAATGTGCAAAAATCTTCTCAATCGTTGACAGGGAGATTTTTTTCATTTCCCTTTAGGTTAGGTTAGGTTAAAAGGGGTGATGAAGCGGCAAGCCGAATCATCTCACTCGGATCTCAGTGGATCCACTGTGCTACCCGGCAGTTGACTTGGGTAGGAGAAAGGATGGGTGAGGAGAGGACATGGTGGGTATCAGGTAGGGCTTATTGTGGAAGGAGCCTCCCTGAACCATCCTGAATTCTGAATAAATTTCATGATGTTTGCAGGTGGCAAAATAGAGACGCTATCTTAGTCGTCGAAGAAGTATTCTCCGAGAGTTGATCTTCTGTTTCCAGCTAGGCTGGGGCATTTTCAAAAGAAATGGTATGAGCCCTCCACCGCCTCTTCGTCTTGACACCCTCTACATAGGTCAGATGAGCTGATGCCCATTCTGCTCAAGTGGGTTCCCATGGAGTTGTCCCGTGAGTATACCAACTAAAAAAGATAATTGGGGCCTGCTTAGCTTTAGTAAATAGTCTGTCTTGTTCTTAGAGAGCAACGGCCACAAAGTCCTTGAAACTCGACAGGACTCCAGTGTTGACCACCGGTCGTTAGTAGCTTTTAAGAAACTATGGTGAATTCTACATTTTTCTTGTTCAAGAGGCATAAGTACCCAGTGTATGACTTAGCTTGGTTCAAGTGTTGCCCCGTTTTTGGCCAGTTCGTCTGCCCTTTCATTACCAAAAATATCACGATGTCCTGGGACCCAACGAAGGGTAACTGTGTTTGCTGCACCCAACGATTTTAGTTTGCTGCGACAGCAATCAGTTTGGATTTAGTGACGATTGATGATATGGCTTTGATTGCAGCCTGACTATCTATGAAGAAATCAATGTTCTTTCCCGTCAATTCAAGCGTGGAAAGACGCTACAGAAGTTCGGTAGTTTTATCGATTTGTTTATGGATGGGTTTTCTGAAAAGATGCCGGACCCTACCCCCTCGTCTGATTTGGACCCGTCAGTGAATACCGAGATATGATCTTCGTTAGTGACCCGGTTTTCCTTCCAGAGTTCTCTTGATGGAAAGTATGTAAGTACAACTGGGATGAAATCAATATGCGGTGACAATTGTAATATCTTTCAAAATGTTAACACTTTCCAATTGGGCAAGAAGTTGTGTTAAGACGCGTTCTTTCACCGATGTTCCACCACCTTCGGAGCTACATTCACCGCCAATAGCATCAATTTCATCAAAGAATATTATCGACGGAGCAACCCGACGAGCTTTGCGGAATACCTCACGAACCGCCCGCTCTGATTCACCCACCCACATAGAAAATAATTCAGGACCTTTGATTGAAAGAAAACTAACCTTGCTTTCAGTAGCCAATGCCTTTGCGATCAACGTCATTAAGCAACCTGGAGGGCCGAACGAGTAAATTTTTCCGGATAAAGTAGAGGGCATTCGATAGCTTGTCTAAGCTTATGCTTAAAGTCATCTTGCCCACCGATGTCTTCCCATTTAACATTTAGATTTTCAATAAGAACTACACGCATAGCACTTAGTTTAAAATTATGTCTCACCGGATTTTGTGTTGTCCGTTTTTTACAGCAGCCAAGGACGCTGTGTATATAAGATTCGAAAGTTCCGCACCATAGATAAGCAATACCATAGATAAACAATATAAAGATACAAATCCTTGGCTGTCAATCCGGTTTGCATACAAGCTAAAAAGTGGGTTGGCCGTGGTGGAAATTAGTAAGTTGCACTAGTGTGATTTAAAACACGCATACTTGTGCAACTTACTGGTTTCCACCACGGTTCATGAGTTTTTGATGAATATGTTCAAAAAGTATATAAGCGACATAACCAATTCATTAAGTGCAAACCAGACCTAAAATCATTTGGTTTACAATTAAGTGGACATTAAATGGTGCGGTATAAATTGAGTGGTATTAAAATATTATAACAAAAATACATACTGAAAATAATATATCAATAAATATAAGTTATCATATATAGAATAAAGCCTTAACTACATAGACCTACTTTGTACAAAATTGAGAAAAAGAAAATGCTCGCTAAAGAATCATGCTTGCAAAAAAACATACGAAACTTATTTTAACACATAAATTAAACCACCATGCACAATTTAACATTGTTTTTTTGCATGCAGGTGTCTTCAGAATAGATATTTATTTCTTACTTTTGTACAAAAGCAGGCCTATAGCCTGATCCACATCTGTGGCGTGTGTTGTGTTGTGGAGTCGTGTAAATGTATTTCATATGCGTTGAACCATATTTGTCTCGTGTGTTGTGTTGCAATGTGGCGCAAAAAATATATGGAATGACAGCGACACACGACTCCACAACACAACACCCGACACAGATGTGGATTAGGCTTTAATGTAGTTAAGCCTTAAAGGCTCTCCCCAACTAAGGGCCCAGTTATAGCTATTATTGAAAAACATCATTCAAAATATTAATTGTCAATTTTGAGAGATTTTGAAGAAAAAATAAATGACTATTTTGATGCAAATAAAAGCTTTTCTCATAAAATGACTTTTAATTTTTCAATGATGAACTACCTTACCAATGATCATTGAAAAAATTAAAAGTTACTTTATGGGGAAGATATAGGTCAAAATTAATTTTTATTTGGAGGAGAAATAATTTGAAGTCGTAAGTTATATTTCTGTATTCAAATATTCAATGATTAAACAATCGAAGGCCCTCAAAATCAACAGCTAACTTTTTCAATGATGGTTTTCAATGATAGCTATAACTGGTCCCTAATGCGGGACATTTGTTGCAGCGAAGAAACATTCGCATGTAAAAATTTATTTACATGGTAATATGAGAGTGCTCACACCAACGAGGCGGAACATATAAATTAATTTTGACTGACGAATGTTTCTTCGCCGCAACGAATGTTTAGCTTAGTTTCGATTTGTTTCTATGGATTAGTCCCTTTTCACACAGGGAAACCAGTTGCTGGAGATTTTTTTTGACGTTTTCCTTTAATTTCCTTATAGCATTCACACATGGAAACTGAATTGCCAGGGATTTTTATTTGTTTCCATATAGTCTGAACATATGGCTGAACGCACATTACGGACAGTGTGAGAAGGAATGTGCAAAAATCTTCTCAATCGTTGACCGGGAGATTTTTTTCATTTCCCTTTAGGTTAGGTTAGGTTAAAAGGGGTGATGAAGCGGCAAGCCGAATCATCTCACTCTTGATTTTGAAACACTTACTAACTTTTTCAATTATGGTTTTGAATAATATGCAGCACAGGGTGTACCTGCACAAAATGGGCGCCAGCGATTTTTTTTTCTTGATTAAAAGGAAATCACTAACCTTTTAGAGCGGAAACCAATGAAGAAGAATTTTGAATTGAATATAAAGAACAGAGTTAACTTTAAGCAAGAAAATTTTGAATGATTTTAAATTGCTTGGGAAACCTTACAAGCAGGATTAAAACCCAAGATCTTTTAGAAAAAAAAAAAATTGATTGAACAAAAGATTTTTAAACAAAGAAAAGATGGACCGCTAACGCTTTTGTCCCCAACGAACAAAGAATCTATTTATCGGTTCGCGCGCTCCGCTTTATCGGAAAAATTACGAACGAAAGCCAAACGACACTGACTTTTCAAAACTATTTTCAACAAAAACTAGAGATTTTCACTCTACAATTTCGATACTTATCTTGCCAATTGAACTGTCAAATACTCTTTCTTCTGAGGTCAAATTTTCCCTCCTGTCTGTCTCACTCCCTGCTTATTTCGTTTATAGGGTTTTGAGAAACAACCCAACAACAACGTTGCAAACTTCTACCAATGATTTTGTCAAATATTTGTTTAAAGAAGGTCAGATTTCAGAATTTGAGAAGAAAAGGATGACTACATACACTGCGAGCAATCCCAAAACTATATGAATTACCAAAAATTCATAAGGATAAAGTACCTTTGAGACCTATCTGTGCTTCTACGAACGTCCCTTGTTATGAGCTTTCGAAGTTTGTCGTGAAAATTCTTCAGAATCTGACACACAATTCGAAATTCAATGTAAAGAATTCGAAAGACTTCATTGAAAAAGTTACACCTCTCCAACTGGAAAATGGAGAAATATTGGTTTCATTTGATGTAATTTCCTTGTTTACTAGATTTCCTATTGCGTTGGTTTTGGATATCACAAAGATGAATTGGGATAAAATTAAAGAATATACCAATATTAAAAAAGCGAAATTTATGGAAATATTGAGATTTTGGAAATCACTAACCTTTTAGAGCGGAAACCAATGAAGAAGAATTTTGAATTGAATATAAAGAACAAAAAATTAAAGAATATACCAATATTAAAAAAGCGAAATTTATGGAAATATTGAGATTTTGTGTCATTGACAACAATTATTTAGAGTACTCCGGCACCATTTACCAACAAAAACAAGGTATACCTATGGGTAGTCCAGCTTCTCCAATTCTAGCGGATTTAGTTATGGAAACTTTACTAGAAGATGTATTGGGTAAATTGGATTATAAACCCAAGATCATTACCAAGTACGTAGATGACCTGTTTGTTGTGATCAAATCCCAAGAAGTACAAAATACACTTAATGCATTCAACTCTTTCAATAATAAAATCAAATTCACCGTCGAATTGGAATCAAATGGCGAACTTCCATATTTGGATGTGAAAGTTTTAAGGCGGAATGATAGACTGATTTTCGATTGGTATAACAAACCTACTGCTTCAGGTCGCCTTATTAATTTTCACTCCAAACAACCCAAACCAATAATTATCAACACGGCACAAAACTTTGTCAACCGTGTTCTCGACATAAGCGATGTTTCCTTCCACCAGAAGAATATAAACATTATCCGGAACACCCTGTTATTCAATTCCTTCCCCACCATCATTGTCAACAAGCTCATCAAAAACTACCAACAAACCGAAAAAGACAAAAAAATTGATGCCCAACAAGTAACTTTGTACAAGAGCGCACTTTTTATTCCCCACCTCTCCAACCGTATCGTCGCTGCACCTATAAGAGACAAGACGAAAACAAAAATTGCTTTCAAGTCTGCAAATCCCCTGAAAGACAAGCTTTTCACTAACATCAAAGAGAAAGTGGATAAGATGGAGAAAGCCAACATTATCTATAAGATCAATTGCTTGGGTGGGAAAGAGACAACATGTTCATCGGTCTATATAGGTACCTCCAAGCAAAAACTAAAAAATCGTCTGTCTGGTCATAGATCTGATTTGAACAGCAGGGCTGCACAAAAAACTGCATTAGCTCTCCATTGTTTACAGGAAAAACACAAACCAGATTTGGACAATGTGGAGATTTTGCAAACAGAGCAACATTATTCAAAGAGAATGTTGCTGGAGATGCTACACATAAATAACAACAACAATGTTGTCAACCGGAGATCGGACTGCGAAAAGCTTAGCAGCGCATACAGCCAACTGATTAAGCGACCAACACCATACAGCAGGTTAAAGAATAGGTGATTGTTTTGATAAATGGAGGTTTTTTTCCTGTCCACCAGTAAATTCAAATTCAAATTTAAAGTTTAAACTTTTTAATTAATGTGTTTCTTTGTAATAGATTTTTTTCATGAGATTATTATGTAACTATAATGAGTGGTTTATTCCCTTAACGTAAATTCTTTAAATATTGTTTGTAAGTTACTTGACGTCATATATAATACTTTTTATATTAATGTATGTATGTATAACTTTTATAATTTTTATAAATAAAGGCCTGATGAAGAGCATAAACATGCTCGAAACGTTGCACATCAAATAACATCTTTAATTTATTGACCTATAGCCCACAAAAAGTTTATCAATCTTTATCGATAAAAGGTCACAAATATTATACAACTTGATAATATAGAAACATTTGTAGCTAGCGCATTCCAATTTTCAATTCGATAACTAATCGGCTTAAAGCTTTTTTTTGTTTTTCATTATATAATAAAATTTATATGTGTAGAAAAATAAAATAAAACAAGTTATAATTTCTGATAAAGTTCATTTTTTGTATGTTCACACTAGAATCTAGTTAATTTTTAGAAATGTCTTGTTTATGAATTATTTTCCAACCTTTCCTTTCTATAGGTCCTGCCACAAGAAGGTATACACAAAACTAAGAATCTAAGAGGAAGAATAATTTTTTTGAGAATTTCTAGTTAAAACGAAATTCTATTTTGAACAACTTTTCTCATAAAATGACTTTTAATTTTTCAATGATGAACTACCTTTCCAATGATCATTGGAAAAATTAAAAGTTATGTTATGGGGAAGATATAGGTCAAAATGAATTTTTTTTGGAGGAGAAATAATTTAGAAGTCGTAAGCTATATTTCTGCATTAAAATATTCAATGATTAAACTTTCTAAGTGTTTCAAAATCAACAGCTAACTTTTTCAATTATGGTTTTGAATGAAAGCTATACTGGCACCTTAGTGAAAGAACGTTACTCTCTTCATTATCATAATCAACATTTCGAATTTCCAATTACAATTACTCTAACTTGCCTCTTGATCTTTTTTTCTCTCAGAGCGAGGGATAGATTTAGATTTACGCACAAGCAGCCAAGCAAAGAAATTCACACAGCAAGATATGAATGAACAACGTTGCATGATTGTTGTGAAATTATTAACGCGAAAGTTAGGATGAAAGTTTAAAGATATGATAGCAGATCGAATATCTGCAAAACACAATTGGATTTCCCGAATCCAAACAATTTTTAACAAACGAATTATAAAAAAAGGAAATTCACCCGAGCGATGTGCGGCGCAAATGGGCGATGGGCGCGTTTAATTTAATTTCACAACGGGTAGCACAAAAGGTGCTGCCACCACGGTAGCTCAGCGATGGGGTGGGTTCAGCGACTTGTGGGTTTTTATTAATCAAATAATTTATTCGATTAATAACAAAAACAGAATAATAAAACAAATGAGGTAAATAAAAAAAAATAATATGCAGCACAGGGTGTACCTGCACAAAATGGGCGCCAGCGATTTTTTTTTCTTGATTAAAAGGAAATCACTAACCTTTTAGAGCGGAAACCAATAAAGAAGAATTTTGAATTGAATATAAAGAACAAAGTTAACTTTAAGCAAGAAAATTTTGAATGATTTTAAATTGCTTGGGAAACCTTACAAGCAGGATTAAAACCCAAGATCTTTTAGAAAAAAAAAATTGATTGAACAAAAGATTTTTAAACAAAGAAAAGATGGACCGCTAACGCTTTTGTCCCCAACGAACAAAGAATCTATTTATCGGTTCGCGCGCTCCGCTTTATCGGAAAAATTACGAACGAAAGCCAAACGACACTGACTTTTCCAAACTATTTTCAACAAAAACTAGAGATTTTCACTCTACAATTTCGATACTTATCTTGCCAATTGAACTTTCAAATACTCTTTCTTCTGAGGTCAAATTTTCCCTCCTGTCTGTCGCACTCCCTGCTTATTTCCACCAATTCACAATTTTATTTCAGTTTTTCACACCTTTTTCGGTAATCAAAACTTGATCTAGTTAATAAAGTTAAATTGTTGAATTTCTTTTTTCGATCTTTTCCAAAATTCCTTTTTCGCTATCTCAAGAACCTCCAGTTCACTCTATAGACGGGTAAGGCTTTCACCTTGCCTGGACGACCGCTTCCTTTTTACAATGCCTAAATGCTTTCGGCCAATCAGAAAGCGTGGATCTCGGTCGCGTCATTGTTCAGCTACACATTTGATTTATTATCTGTTTCCAATTGCACAATTTACAAAGATTTATATTACAAAATCGTTAAAGCATGGCTCTGCCGTCTGCCCGATTGACATTTGTTTATGGAAATTTTTAATATCAAAAAATAAACTATTGAAAAAGTTAAAAAGCAGGTACGTATATACAATTTGTGTTTTGTTTTGAATTTATTTTTGTATGATTTTTGTGTTTCTTTTTTTTATTAAAATGCTTTATTTACAATTTGAGTTCTGTAAGCCAGTGCTTTCCTATAATAGTTGTAAAGCTGATATATATTTCCTTCGCAGTTAAGCATCGCTGGCACTTCTGGTACCGTTTTCAGGTTCAGGTTTTCAGAAAAGTTCTTCTAACTTCCTTCAGGACAGGACACTTTCCGATGAAATGTTTGATGTCTTCTCTTACATCCATGTTACAAAGACTGCAAACAATTGGCAAATCATGATGAAGTTCAATCTTACCAACTCTTCTCGCATTTTAAATATTGCTGTTATTAGGTTTTGACTATTATAAGCCCGAAAATAATTTTTTTCACATAGGATGTCATCCAGAACGCTGTAAATAGCTCTATGAACAGAAGATGTCGCCTTGTTGATGCAATCGGCTCTATAATTTTCGTCAACTTTATATAATATGTTATAAAGTGTATCCTTGATATCCTTTCTGTTACTTTGCGGGCTAAGATTAAGGTTCACATCGCACTGCTCAGCAAGTTCTTTAAGTTTTTCATACCAATGGACCCTCTTTTGAATGGTGTGCAAGGCTATCACTTTTGGCAATCTACCTTGTGGCACGCAAAGAACTTTCACTAAATAGTCAATATAAAGCTTAAGTGTTTTAATAAACAGAGGTGACAAGCCGGTTTCAATATTGATCATGTAATTAGGTGTATTGTTTGATAGTTTGAAGCATCTTTTTACATAAAACCTTAACAATTTTTCTACCGTTTCGTATTTCTCAAACCCCCACGTTTCAGCCGCATACATGATTACGGATTCCGCGACTGATACAAAGACTTTATACTTTACGCTGTGAGAAATTAGATTGTTTCCAAAGCATTTCTTCCATGTAGCACTTATTGCGCTTTTAGCTCTTATGAGTTTATCTTTTAGGTGGTTTGCCATATTTAAATTAGCTTGTTATAATAAAACCAAGATATTTATAGAATCTCACGACTTCGATCGGTTCACCGTTTAAATTCCACTTCTCATTTCTGGACATTCTGCCTGAACCCTGCTTAAACACTTTTGATTTGGTTAAGTTAACCGTCAAATTCCACAACATGCAATAAACACCAAGTCGATTGATCATAAGTTGAAGTGTTTCCGGTGAATAAGCAAAAAGGACAACGTCGTCAGCAAAAAGGAGGGCTTTATTCCCCATTCCAGCAAACTCAATACCACCTGGAAAAAAGTCAATAAGATTATCGGTGAATATAGCAAAGAGGTTAACTCCCATTGTTGTTTCGAAGTAGTCTGACATTTCATCTCCATTCCACACCGATGCCCGGTCCGATCATACAGCTTTTCTAACACGTTTCCAAACTTCGATGTCATGCCAGTAATGTATAGTTTGTAAAACAACGCTATTCTTTCAATGCTGTCGAAAGCTGCCTTGAAGTCAACGAAGAATACGTATAATTTTTTTTTTGTATACAAGAAAGGTTCCCGCTATGCTTCTTAAAACAAAGATGTTATAACAGTTGGAATATCCGCTCCTAAAGCTTGCTTGAAATTCTTTGAGCTTCTTATAACGGTTTATCTATTCACAAAGTCGATTGTTCAAAAGAGAGACAAAAACTTTATATGACACATTGAGAAAGGAAATCCCGCGCTAGTTCTTTGGATCCGAAATGTCACCTTTTTTGTGAATTGGTAATATTATTGATTCCTTAAACTCCTGTTTCCATTATTGCATTGAAGGTCTCCGTAAGTTTAAGTACAAGTTCCACTGTTCCGTATTTGAGGAACTCAGCCGTAATTCTATCAGCTCCTGGTGATTTCCCTTCCTTTAGTTTGGCCGTAGTCGAAAGTACTTCTTCAAAGGTAAACGCAGAGTCCAAAATATCGTCCAAAAACAACGTTTTGCATAGAGAATAGTTTGTGTAGCTATATCAGGGCTTAGAAGTCTTTGGAAGTGTTCCTTTAATAAAACAACAGAAAGTTTATCGCTTATTTGTAGACTCTTCCCGTTGAACGCTTTTATCGCTTTCCAAAATTATTTTGCGTCTATAAAGTAGGTCAGTTATAAAGCTGTACTTTCATATTTTATTTTTTTATCTCTACAATTTTTTTTATAAAAGGCGTTTGCTTCAATATAGCGTGCTGGATTGTTTAGTTTTCGAAATGCTCTAAGCCATCCGAAGGACTTCTTTCGAGCCACTTCACAATCCAAAACAAACCACTTCTCCTTTGTTTTCATTCTAGACGATTGCAATTGTCTGGAAACCGGATGTGAAGATTTTATTATGCGCTCGATATCACCTATATTAAGCTCTGTTACAGCTTGAAGGTTTTGATCTAAGTTCTCTCGATACTCATTTGCCTTGTTTTCCTTCCAACGCAGTTGTGGGGGCAGTTTAAGTTTGCTCGACTCTTCCCTAGGTAAAAGATATGGATTTAGTGTAACCGTAATAGGCATATGATAAGAATAAAAAACACTCAAAACTTTAAAATCATGCATGATTGAAAACCATTCGCCTCTTGCTAAGCAGAAGTCGACAATTGAAGAACCTTGCTGTCCTATAAAGGTATATTCACCATCTTTATCCGATTCGCTTACATCATTCATGATACGCAGTCCAAATGAATCACACAACTCTTGGATTTAACGTTGTATCCTTTGAAATCCTTACTTTGCACGCAAATCTATTTTCTTGCCCTTCTTCTCTCCCTATCCTTGCGTTTAGATCACCTATAAGGATGACATTATCAGCACTATTGCGTTCTAGAAAATTAGTTAATATTCGAAAATCTCTATCCCAATGATTGCAATTAACGTAAGATGGTATTACAATAAATTTCGTAGCATTTATTTCGATATTTAAAAAAAAAATACTTCCTCCTCTGCTATAAGTTCACAAGAAATGTTTTCCAAAGATTTCTTGTACCCAAAGTAACATCCACCACTCGGTCTTCCACTCGTATTTCGTTTTATTGCTGGAACCCATCGAAAGTTTAAATTTTTAAAACGCTCTGCATACAAATAATAATCTTCTTCAATAACAAATGTTTCATACATAAACACAAAATCATAATTATTTAATAATTCATACAAATTTGAACATAATGGCTTATTACTAAGGCCTGCCATATTGTAACTAATTATTTAAAAAAATTTTAATTTATAATTTAAAGACATGTTTTGGCAGACGGTGCCTTTACCCTATGCGTGGTTTTTTAGAGTTCGCATTCGAAAATAATTGAAAGGTTTGACTCCTGACTAAGCTGTTTCCTATTATTTGAGAGCTAGGTGTCGCTCTGTTTGTATTTGTATTTTGACGTTCTTCTTCCTCAAGTCTTTTGATAAATTTGACTTAATTCTGACATTCCATCTGCGGTGTTGTTGTGCACAAGTCCAAATAGTTGGCTCCAGCGGAAAATTTTATTGTTTACAATCATATTGTCATCTCGAACTAATACTTTTATTTCGGTGTTTACTTCCAAAAGTTTTCTTCTTACTTTCAACAATTGGTTTCGCTTTTGTCGTATTGTGAACGGAAGATCTTTGAAGATGGTTACTCCGGTGTTCTGCAGAGTTCTTGATGCTTTTAAGGCATTAATAACCTGTTGTTTTGATGCCAATTTGTTAACGAAATTTTTTGTATTTGTGTTGACTGACCTTAGTTCGTTGATTTGGAGGTTATCTGTAATTGAAGGTTGATTTAAAGCCGAACTCTTGTAGTATCCCGTAGCGTAATGGTTAGTGCGTGCGACTGTCACGCTGGAGGTCTGGGGTTCGGTTCCCAGCCTCGTCCACCTAAAAACTAAAAAGTTTTTTTTCAGGGCTACTGCCTCTTGCGAGGAATTGACAAATACTCCAAGAGTATCACTTGTCACGAATAAGTGCTTCTCGTCTAGCCGTTCGGATTCGGCATAAAATTGTAGGTCCCTTCCATTCCTGTCGACAGGCGCACACAGGAATGGTTGCTAGTTGTTAGTCACTAGGCCCTCGTTCTTCATGAGCCGTTGTGCCACCTATTATTTATTTTTTTATTAAAGCCGAACACACACTTTTTATAAGTTCTTTCTCATCTCTACCATCTTATCTTGTACATCAACTCGCATCATCAAATTCTTTTCCGTATCTTTTTTCTGCATTTCATCCATTCGCCATTCCAACATTTCACATTTTTCTTCAAGGGCAGGCACTTTCTTAGCTAATTTGATGTTTTGCTCCCGCATTTGTTTGTTTACAATGGCTATTGCTTCGATGTCGTTTTTTGTTGCCGTGTCTTTCAATTTTACATCAAGCAAATCGGAAATCAAATCAGCCAAATCGAATTTGCTCATTTTTCCAACAGATTCTTCTGATTTGTACATTTTTTCACCAAACTGCGCTTTTTTTGTCTACTGAAGGTTTCTGGGGATCGCCTACTTTGCGTTTGTTCATATGCAGTGAGGCTTCAATGTGCTATTTTCAATACACTTAGTGTGCACACATTAAACTATTTAAATGTCCATCACTATCTTTACTCTGCCAACCAACTTCTTAATCCTAACAGTATTCTCTCTTACAATAATGCAAAAAGAACAAAAAAAATAACCTACTGCAAAATAACATTAAATATGTATACACACAACTTCAGGGTCAAGTTCAAGTGCAAGAGAAGAAAACTAGAACTTACGGTTAAATCGCGTGATGACTGGTGAGTTAAAGCGAGAGATTGAAGTGTCAAGGCAAAACCAAAAATCAACGCAGCACAGTTGGATTTGAACTTGCCACGCATAAACACCGCTTAATTTACTGTTCAAGTTGTTTAAAAAAGTTTGATTTTTAAATAAAAAATTCCCAGTAATAAACTAAGAAAGAACAAAACTATTAATAGTGCGGTAGTTATAATATAATAATGCAATAGTTTATAGTTTCCGTATTCTTATTTGGATTTATCCATAAGAAAACAAAAAAAAAGCCTACCGAACTATAAAGGCAAATACCTATAAGAAAAAAAAAACATAAACCCGTTATCTATCATTTTAAATCGAAAGAACTGGATTACATAATTTGACCAACCATACATATGTATTAAAATTGCTAAGTGTGAATCCCGAAATTATATTTTTTTTTAAACAAAAATGTAATTGAAGGTTTTGAATGAACAACAACCACTTGTGTTGGCTACCACCGAGTATTATGGAATTATTGCAATTTCATGGCTGCCACACCAATCATCAGATTCCTTTAGTGGTGCTTAGTCTATAGTTCCAATTTTAATTTAGAAATTATTTTGCCGTCAACTGGATTTGAACCTACACCAAGCTACCTCAGAGGCCGCTGCACTACGCATTGCACCACCGAGTTCACCTGATCGTGCCCATCCAAATGAAGGTTTTTTCTAATTTTACAATTGCATTTGGACAACTAGCATTTTTACAAGCCACACACAAGTTATTCATTCGGGTTCTTTCTTTTTCTCCTCTCCGATATCACCGCAACAATTCGCTGCATATGTGTAAGGAGGGAAATTGTATGAAAGTTTTGACACTGGTCAAGAATTAAGTTTCATTCAAGGGTGTTTTCTCGTGATAACACTTGGAGTTAGGCTGCATAGCTTTCGCTATGCCACTTGTGTTGGCTACCACCGAGTATTATATAAGCTGGAATTATTGCAATTACATGGCTGCCACTCCAATCATCAGATTCCTTTAGTGGTGCTTAGTCTATAGTTCCAATTTTAATTTATAAATTATTTTGCCGTCAACTGGATTTAAACCTAGACCAAGCTACCTCAGAGGCCGCTGCACTACGCATTGCACCACCGAGGTCACCTGATCGTGCCCATCCAAATGAAGGTTTTTTCTAATTTTACAATTGCATTTGGACAGCTAGCATTTTTACAAGCCACACACAGGCGATGGCTTGGCCTCTAACGAGGAGAAGTCGCCAGTGACACTTAGTACACCTGGTATAACGAAGTGCGGAAGGTCTTGCGAGCTGACCACATCCACGGAAAGACTGATAAGTCATCCGTGGGGGGTGAATTGACTCGTGAGCTAGACGCTACTGCTGGTGAAGAGGGCTTTGTCTTCCCCCCCAGTAGTACAAATCCTTCGTGCTCGGGGGGACCCCCCGCGACCATTGGCAGTGCTGCTGCGAAAAGCAGCTCCACTGCCGTTGGCCGTTGGCAAATGCCCACCGTAGTGGTAGTAGTGGCGTGACGTACGCTGCTGCTGCCATTACCACTGCCCGTAAGAAAGCGAACTCCGGAGCGGGTGCCTTCTCCGTTACCGGACGAGGCAGACCAAACACCAATTCAGCCAGGAGATACTGATGACTCAGCTCCAAAGTCTTCAACAAACCATCAAGAAGATGACGCAATAAAAACAGCAAGTGCTAAAACTTTGCCGACGACGTTTGCACCAACAGTGGAAAAAATGGAAACAAACCTCATAAAGATGTTTCACCGACGGCATGAGAATTTCAAACGTGAAGTGGATGAGGCGGTCGGAGCTGAAAAAATCTCATCCCGAGTTGAAAATGACGTGGTGGAAAAATTCAATGCGCTGAAATTGATTTATAATAAAATCACCGTAGACCTTGGATATTATGATAATAATATTGAAAACATCTACGAAAAATCGCAAAAGAGCGCTTCTAATATCCAAAAAATATTTGAAGAGGGAGCAACAAACCCCGAGATCCTGAAGAAGTCCTCCAACCTGAAGCTGGAAGAAGTTCGAATTCCAGTCTTCTATGGCGATTTGAACTTATGGATGTCCTTCCGGGATTTATTCGTGAAATTAGTTCATGAAGTAGAGCATATCTCGAACGTAGAAAAGATGTTTAGACTTAAGTCTGTAGTCAAAGGTGAAGCAGGAAAGCTCATCATGCATCTCAATGTAACTAATACGAATTATGAAGCGGCATGGAGTATGCTCGAACAGAGATTCGAAAATCGAAGATTGCTGTTCACAACTCTGGTTGACAGATTACTTGATCAGCCAACAATTAATGGAGAGTCAGCAAGTTCTGTTAAAAAGCTATTGGACACCACAAATGAGTGCATATTCGTACTGAAAAATCTTAAGATACCACTAAACGATGCATGTCCATTTATAGCAAGAGTGGTTATAAGGAAAATGGACAGAGATACCCTAAGGCAGTACGAGCAAGGTGTGAAGAAAAAGAGTTTGGATGACGTTTTACAATTCCTGGAGCAATTAAAGGAAAAGCGAGTGGAAGCAACAATGCTCACACGAATAACCAAAAACAACACACATTTTTTACAGACCAGATAAAATGTTTTTATTGCCAAATGTCTGGCCAGCAAACAAAAAATTGTCGAAAATTTTTACAACTGAATCTGGCGGAACGACGAATTTTGGAAATCAAAAATATGCTATTTGTGTTTAGACCACACAATAAACACAAAATGCACAAGTAAAACAGAAAAATGCCAAATTTGTAATCGTTACCACAATACGATTCTTCACGATAAAGACATTGCTGCAGAGAAAAAAGGAGAACAATTAACAGCAACAGTGACAAAGGAAGGCATTTCATCGGCCATTTTGCTGGCAACTGCACAAATACAAGTGAAATCAAAAACCGGCGAATTTGTGCTAATGCGAGCATTAATAGACCAAGGATCCCAAAAACCGATGATATCTGAAGAAGCAGCACAAATATTAGCCATTCACCGCACTAAAGACAGAACCGAACTTCAAGGAATTGGAAATACTACAGTGGGAATATCTAAAAGCAAAGTTTTGTTAGAACTTAAACCACGTTTTTTGAGCACACATGTGATCAAAATTGAGGCATTAGTGTTACCAAAATTGGCTAAGGCTCAACCAAGCAGAAGCTTTGATTTTGATTTTAACCACTGGAATAATTTTATACTAGCAGATCCATTATTCAACAAATCGGATAGAATAGACGTGGTAATAGGAGGTGATTTAT
Source organism: Melangyna quadrimaculata (assembly GCA_949320155.1). Classification (NCBI taxonomy): domain Eukaryota; kingdom Metazoa; phylum Arthropoda; class Insecta; order Diptera; family Syrphidae; genus Melangyna; species Melangyna quadrimaculata. The sequence goes on from CASGHW010000147.1 coordinate 85,686, forward strand.
ACAGCAAGATTCTGGAAGATAAAATAATGAAAATTGATGGCGTATTGGGACAATCCACGAAATTCGGCTGGATATTGTCTGGAATAAAAACTGAAGACCAACTATGCCTGGAAGCTTACGCAAATAATAAAGAAGTGGACATCGATGGAAGGTATATAGTGGCTCTCCCGCTCAAAGAAGACAAAGAACTTGGAGACTCTAAAAAACAGGCCGTTGCTCGCTTTCTTAATTTGGAGAAGAAATTTGAGTCTGACAAAATTCTAAAAGAAGAATATTCGAAGTTTATGAAAGAATATTTAGAACTAGGTCATATGCAAGAAGTCGAAAAACTGAATATGGGAAAATACTATTTACCTCATCAAGCAACAATAAGAGCGAACAGTCTAACTACAAAGCTGCGGGTGATCTTTGATGCGTCTGCTAAAACATCACATGGTCGAAGCCTGAACGATATAATGATGATATTTTTGATATCATCTTAAAGTGGAGGTTATGGAGATATGCTATAACCGGAGATATTGAAAAGATGTACCGGCAAATCAAAATAGCAAGAGATGATCAAGAATACCAACATATCCTGTGGAGAGACAGCAAAAACACGGCTTTAAAGGAGTATCGACTTACTATTGTAACTTATGGAACGGCAGCTGCGGCATTCTTAGCTGTACAAACCTTAATGGACATAGCCAACAATTGCAGTAAAATAAACGATGATACTGCTAAAATAATCCGAGAAGATTTCTACATGGAATGACCTTATGACATATGATATGGAAAAATGCATGGGAAATTCAACAGAATGTATCCACAGAACTTAAAAACTATGGTTTTCATTTAAGAAAATGGTTAGCAAATGATTTAAAAATAACTAACAGCATTCCTAATTGTGGCAACAATCAACTGATTGAAATAAAATATAAAGAGTCAGTTAAGACTCTAGGACTAAATTGGGATCCAACATAAGACGAATTTAAATTCTATTTAAATGTATCGGCTGAAGATAAAATTACTAAACGAATTGCATTATCAAATCTTGCCCGAATATTCGATCCATTGGGTTGGCTTTCACCAGTCACAGTAGCTGCAAAGCTTTTTATGCAGAAATTATGGATTCAAGAAATTTCATGGGATAGTGAACTTGAACGAATGGAATAGTTTCATAGAACACATATCTATTCTTAAGGAAATCAAAATTCCTCGATGGCTGCAATCATCTATTGGGACGAAAATTGAGCTACACGGCTTTGCTGACGCGTCCGAAAAAGCATACGCAGCGGTGGTCTATATGAAGATCAACTCATCAACTACATTGATAAGTGGGAAGAGCAAGGTAAATCCAATAAAGAACAGAAAAACACTTCCGAAATTAGAACTATGTGCGGCCCAACTATTAGCAAGACTTTTGCACAGAATTATAAAGGTCATAAATAGAGATTATGAAGTACATGCTTGGAGTGATTCAACAATATCTCTTTGTTGGATACAAAATAATAAATCCAAAGACAAATTTGTTCGAACCAGAATCGATGAGATTAATGCACTTATTTTTAAAGCCAAATGGGGACATGTTGTCTCTAAGCAGAACCCAGCAGATGTTGCATCAAGAGGAATATATGCGAACCAGCTAAGCGAACACACACTTTGGTGGAACGGGCCGGAATGGCTCAATGAACCTAAAGAAAAGTGGCCCAAGCAATGTGAAGAAACATATCGACCAACTGTATTAATGATGTCTGCAGACAAAACCAATAAACACTTTTTAGATGATCTCATGACAAGATACTCCAGTTTTACAAAACTTCAAAGAATAGTAGCATTTATCATACGCTTCATTTGGAAAAAGATGCGTGTAAATGCGTTTTTAAACTTTTCTCCAGTAGATGAAGTAGAATACGCTTGGAAACTCATAGTTGAGGTAGTATAGACCCACGTTACATATTATCTGCGTTCAACGAATAAATTGCACCTTTCAACCTTATTCTGTTATATGAACCTGAAGCTTATATGTTCCGTCATTTTAAAATAGTTTTAAACCTCATATGTCTAACTTTACGAAATATGATATCTTAATAGTGTAATTAAAAAAAGAAACTTTATTATTATTGGCTTCCATTAAACGTAGAGCTACCTACTTAACAGATTCCTTTTTATCAAAATATTCATTTAAATTAATTAAGGTACAGGCGTGTTTTTTTCTCCTTACAGTCTTAAAAAAATGAAAATTACGAAACAACAGCAATATGTACAAACTATTCTTTACAATGAAAATTAAAATAGAAAATTTCAAGGCAACAAGGTTATTGTATCCATTGGTAAATTCAGATTTCAATAGAAAAATTAATTTTTATGGAGGTAGATGCAACACAATTTCAAATTGATTTATTTTTTTCATTGTATACGTGCAGTTTTATGTCATAACATATTACTATATTACAGCCTTATTCTGGCAACCTCACTGATGCCTCACAAGTGACAATAACTTATAACTCTTGGCGACATCGCCTTATAAAAACTTAAAAATTATGATCTGCTCATTGACAGATCACAAGTCACGTTGTTCTTTTGAGGTTTCTTATGAGAGCTCCCACAGAATACGAAATTGTGACCACCTTATAAGAACCTCACTCACAAAAAATTGTAAGCTGTGAACCTCACAACGGCAGAATAGGGCTATTAAGACTCTTAATTGACATTGAAATACAAATTATTGCAATAAAAAAAAATAGATCCCTGAAGAAAAAAATAGTGTAAAAATGATCAGAGTGAAAAAAGAGAACATGTTCTCTTTTAAAGAGATAAGATGGACACCCTAGCCCCTTATCAAAACGAGCAGACCACATTTCGTACCTACTAAGGCCTATTTTGTATTTTACTTTTTAGTTGTATTTTGTTCATCAATACATACATACATCTACCAACGTGTGTATGGTTCTTGAAAATTAGGACACTTGATTCGGCAGGGTGGACGATGTGCATATTTCTTATTCAGGCCAATTCTCAATAAAAATTCCCGGGGAAATGCTTCCCTTTTCCCTAATCTCTTATTCTAAACAATAAATTCCCGGGAAATTTGTTCCATTATCCTTATTCTAAGCAAACTTCCAATATGAGAAATAATACTGGCATTCTAAATGTCCACAAAATGGAAAATGTAAATATATTTGATGTGACGAGCAATTTAATTTTACGGGAACAAATCTCCCGGAGAGTTATTTTCCCGAAGAATATTTAGAATTGAGCTGATTTAACATTTTTTTGAAGTGAGTTTTTTGGGCGCGTTGAGAGTGAAATTTCAAGGTTGAATTTTGGTACAACGAAAGAATGTAACGCCACATGTGCAACGCTTAGTGGTGGGAGGTAGAGTAAAAGTAATTTTTTTTTTATTGATAGGCTAATATATTTTATAGTGCAATAAGTTTGGATTTTTTGATAATCTATTATTATTGTAGCAGATAAAAGGGAAAATGTCCTTTTATGTCTTTTTCTAATTCCGTTAATTAGAATGCTAGAGTTTTGAAATTTTTTTGGTGGATATCTCCTACTGGTATGGAGATATAAATTATTTTAAAACTTTTTTCTCAAAATAGGCTAATTTCAAAAAATTGAATTAATCAGGAGAGTCCGCTATAAATTTGAATTATATATGGTTGCAAATTGCATAAAACCAAATTAAAGTTGTCATATACAAATTTTTGATTTTGCAGAGATTTTGAGTGTAGGAATTTTTGGAAATAGTCGGAAAACCTACTCAAATAAACTGATTTATATCTTTTAAGTTTTCACCATGATTATTTAATTTTCAAGTTTACAAGCCGAACTCATCGATCATTTTGATATAGAACACATAGCTGCGTCTTACGCATATAAGCTTAATATCCCTATATATCGAAATTTTTAGATAGCCAAAGAAGTTTCACTTCTGCCACGAGTACTGAGTTACACGCGCTCTTTTTTTATTTTGTTGTGTTCTCTTTTTTGTTCTCTATTTTGCCTTTGAATGTTCTAATTTGTATAGCTTTTAGAGGAAAATGTCCTCTTTTTGTAAAGTACGCAGATGGACACTCTACCAATAACTAAATAATAATAAGCTTATGTGCATACATCGAACAAAAAGTTATCTTTGCAATATGTCCGGAAAATGTCTAGATTTACTTTTCACAATAAAAAAAATAAATATTACCATAATATTACTGAACGATTTTTTTGCTTGAAGATTTCATATGGGTGAAGTTGCGAAAAATAACTAAGCTATAGATAACTTTTAAAACCTACCATCTCCAGTTGCTTCTTCATTCCGGCTAAAATTAAAAAAGAAATCATCTTAGAATACAAAATTTTTCTATAATATTTCTCATCAACTCAGTGTTCGATTATTTCTTACTGGACTCAACTCCATATCGTGACCATTGCGCGCTGGATTAGCCAAATGATTTATTTCCGAATTCATGGTGGATGAGCGTGGTCTTGCTGTTGAAAATTCTCTATCATCTTCATAACGTTGCCATTCAAAAATTGTTCACCATCATGACTCAGTCCACGGCCTCCGCCACCGCATGAAGCTATTTTAACAGTACATTCTGTAGTGTGTGGTCTTTGTTCTCTGCGTAATGAAATTCCACCAGGTTCCCATTGTAGCGCAATTCATTGAGATTCTGCCGCATAGTGACGGAAACCGGTATGGCGGCTTGTTGTAGACTACCGTAAACTAAACGATAAGACTATTGGCGATCGTTACCCTCTACCGAACATAACAGAAGTATTAGATAAACTTGGAAAATCCATGTATTTTTCCACACTTGATCTTGGTTCCACCAGATTGAAGTAGATCCTAGGGATATTGAAAAAACCGCTTTTACTGTTGATAATGGACATTATGAGTATATCCGAATGCCCTTCGGGCTCAAAAATGCCAAAGAATAATGGATAATATTCTGCGAGAATTAATAGGTAAAGTGTGTCTTGTATATATGGACGATATTATCGTCTACTCAACGTCCTTACAAGAACATACGGAAAACTTAGAAAAGGTTTTTCAAAATTACGATCGGCTAACCTTAAAATTCAATTGAATAAATCAGAATTCCTGCGCAAAGAAGTAGAATTTCTTGGTCACTTAGTGACATCTGAAGGTGTGAAACCAAATCCTAGTAAGATCCATGCAATTAAAAACTATCCAATTCCATCAACTCAAACTGAACTTGGATATTACCGCAAATTTATAAAAGATTTTGCAAATCTTACGAAACCTTTAACCGAATGCTTAAAAAAGAGAAATAAGATAGTTCTTAACGAACGATATTAAAATGTTTCAATCATTGCAAGGACATTCTAAGTAATGATCCCTTATTACAATATTCCGACTTTACTAAAGAATTTAATTTAACAACAGACGCTAGTAATGTCGCCATAAGCGGAATACTTAGTCAAGGCCCAATAGGATCTGATAGACCAGTTTGCTACGCTTCAAGAACACTCACGAGTTCAGAACAAAATTACAGTACAATAGAAAAGGAGCTCCTAGCTATTGTCTGGTACCAAATATTTCCGACCCTATTTGTTTGGTCGTAAATTTAAAATCATAACTGAACATAAGCCTCTTAATTGGTTGTTTTCCCTAAAAGAACCAAATTCAAAACTTGTGAGATGGCGTTTAAAATTAGAAGAATTCGATTATGAGATCATGTATAAAAAAGGTAAGGCAAACACAAATGCTGATGCCTTAAGTCGGATAGAAATTCATTTTAACGAATCTAATGGTTCGAACTCTATTTCACAAGCCTCAAATGTATCTGTTCAAAATAACGCAAGTCTTTCAGAAAATAATTCTAATATATCAACTGTTCATTCTGCTTCTGAAAATCTAAACGATGGCATATACATCTCTGAAAGACCACTTAATGAGTTTACTGAACAATTAGTTTTGAACAAAACTAACTGTGTAGTGAAACCAAACATGGTTTACATGTTCTCTTTGAGACGAAACATAGACGCATTTTTAGACAACCCGACTTAGACAAAGAATCTGTTATAATTTCAATCTTAAAAGAATATCTCAACCCTAAAAGACTAACAGCTGTTTATACTGACAATGATACATTCAGACTGGTGCAACATGTATTTTCAAAATATTTTGCAAGTAATAAAATATTCAAACTTATTAGATGTACAGAAAAATTAAACGATGTTACGAATTCCGACCAACAGGATGAAATTATAAACAAATACAATGACGATAGTAATCATCGTGGCATCAATGAAACTTTTAACCATCTTCGAAGAACTTATTACTTTCCCAAAATGAAAGAAAAAATAACCAAAACAATTAATAACTGCGAAAAGTGTAAGCTTCTACGACAGACATCCACCGAAAATTCAATACGAACATTCAGAAATACCTAATAAACATATTGATGTATACAGCATTCATAACGTAAAAATTTTAACCATTTTAGACAAATTTTCGAAATTTGCTTCTGCTTTTATCCTCACTGCACGTGACAGTATGTGTATATCAAGTTCATTAAGACATTTCTTTTCGCAACACGGTACACCAAAGAAAATAGTGTGCGACTCAGCTGCTGAATTTAAATCTAATCTATTCAAAGATTTCTGTACACAATACGATATAAACTTACACATAACGACACCTCAAAATTCTACTGGTAACTCACCGGTCGAACGTTTCCATTCAACATTGCAGTAAAACACTATCGGCCATACTTGTTCGGAAGAAATTTCAAAATTTTGACTAACTAAATTCAGGCAATTACTAGAAGAATACAATTTTTACGTTGAATATTCACCAGGTAAAACTAACTGTACTGCTGAAGCGCTTTGTAGAATAAGAGTAGAGTCTGAAGAATTAGAACAATTATATATCTATGTAGTAACAAGAGCCCAGTCGAAAGTAGATAATAAAGATTAAGATACACCTAAAGATAATAAGATACAAAAATATTTTCGAGGGATGTGCAAAAACTCTGCGGACCCAAATCAATTAACAAAATATATATGTATGTATTACTAAAAATGAAGTAAAGAAACTCACAGACGGCCGTCGAGGCTATAAAATTAATGAATTAAAAAATATATTAGGAGAAATGTTTAAAGAAAGTAATATAACGTATACTTCATAGATAATGTTATTGAAATTACTGATCCTTGTAAGAAGAAATTAATACTAAACAGCTTTCACATACTTCCAACCAGTGGACATGCAGGTGTAAACCGCATGCTTCAAAATATAAAGAAAAAATACTTTTGGACAGGAATGCAAAACGATGTGATGTCAATCGTTAAGCACTGCCCAGTATGCCAACGGAACAAATATAACAAACCGAAAAAACAACCAATGACTATCACATCAACAGCCCAATCAGGTTTTGACAAAATATTCATAGACCTAGTAGGACCTTTAGAAGAATCTGAAGATGGATCTAAATACATACTCACCATTCAAGATGAGCTGACCAAGTTTATCGAATCTATACCACTCCCAAATAAAGAGTCAGGTACTGTAGCTAAAGCTCTAGTAGAAGGTTTTATTCTAAGATACGGAGTACCACATACAATAGCATCTGATCAGGGAACAGAATTTATAAACCAGATTTTCAAGGGTATCTGTAAGTTTTTGAGAATAGAACAACTACAATCTACAGCGTACCATCATGAGAGCATAGGAGCTTTAGAAAATTCACATAAGGTTTTAGGAGCATATCTTAGAAGTTACGTTTCAGAAAAACCACGGACTGGACTTGGTTGCCATATTACGTTTTCTATTATAATACTTCCGTACACTCTTGGAGGATTTGTCAATTCCTCGCAAGAGGCAGTAGCCCTGGAAAAAAAAACTTTTAAGTTTTTAGGTGGACGAGGCTGGGAAGCGATCCCAGACCTCCAGCGTGACAGTCGAACGCACTAACCATTGCGCTACGGCTACAACACTTCACTTCATTTAATTTTTAATAAACCCGGGATAGAATTTAAGTAAACAATATTGTTAGGCAATAAATAAAACGCAACTAGATACAAGATAAGTTACTTGTATGAATGAATGAAAAAAATATTATATTATATACGTAAGTAATGATACAAACTAATTATGTACTATCACAATACACATACAAAAAATAATATCATAAAGAAAGTTTTATTCCGAGCAATAAAATAAAACACAAATCCCTATTATATAATTTAGTGTCGCGTAAAAGATGGAATCAAGACATGTCATGATTTCTCCTTTTTTCCCAGGAAGGGTGGTGTAAAGGTATCACACTAGCGACCATATAATTATCCATTTGATTCCGGTCATCGACATCCAGTAACCTATTTTTCTAATGCACTCGCATTTCATTCATGGTCATGAGTATCAACCTCACGCACTGCATAGCCCAAATTTATGATATAATAATTTCAATGCCACTGACGATGACGGAACGCGACAGATTACTTTGTTCAAGTGTATCTACCTATTCGCTGAAGTTCAATGCATTTTGTAGCGCATATGGCTAGATGTATTTGGATATATTTGTGCATTGTAGAAGGGGCATGCATATTGGCTATTAATTTGATGACATAGAAAGTATGCTGCCCGATTCTGTTATTCGTCGATTTTACAATAAAATCGAAACATCAATATGTGTATATGTTTAAGTTAGAATATGTATAGGCTTAAGTCATTAGTGTGTAAGCATATCAAATTTGTATAAATAGCTTAAGTTGATTAGAATAAAATCAACTTTCGTTTCGGAAGTTAAAACAACACCTTGGCTCCTCAGCCTGTTTTTTTAATTATTTTGAAACTTGGAACAGATAGGCTCATCTAGCCATCATCCATATTCGGCTTGGGGAAGCTATTCAATATCCCCCATAGCTAGTAGGTGAGGTAGTATAGACCCACGTTACATATTATCTGCGTTCAACGAATAAATTGCACCTTTCAACCTTATTCTGTTATATGAACCTGAAGCTTATATGTTCCGTCATTTTAAAATAGTTTTAAACCTCATATGTCTAACTTTACGAAATATGATATCTTAATAGTGTAATTAAAAAAAGAAACTTTATTATTATTGGCTTCCATTAAACGTAGAGCTACCTACTTAACAGATTCCTTTTTATCAAAATATTCATTTAAATTAATTAAGGTACAGGCGTGTTTTTTTCTCCTTACAGTCTTAAAAAAATGAAAATTACGAAACAACAGCAATATGTACAAACTATTCTTTACAATGAAAATTAAAATAGAAAATTTCCTGGCAACAAGGTTATTGTATTGGTGTTTTCCATTGGTAAATTCAGATTTCAATAGAAAAATTAATTTTTATGGAGGTAGATGCAACACAATTTCAAATTGATTTATTTTTTTCATTGTATACGTGCAGTTTTATGTCATAACATATTACTATATTACAGCCTTATTCTGGCAACCTCACTGATGCCTCACTAGTGACAATAACTTTATAACTCTTGGTGACATCGCCTTATAAAAACTTAAAAATTATGATCTGCTCATTGACAGATCACAAGTCACGTTGATCTTTTGAGGTTTCTTATGAGAGCTCCCACAGAATACGAAATTGTGACCACCTTATAAGAAACCTCACTCACAAAAAATTGTGAGCTGTGAACCTCACAACGGCAGAATAGGGCTATTAAGACTCTTAATTGACATTGAAATACAAATTATTGCAATAAAAAAAAAATAGATCCCTGAAGAAAAAAATAGTGTAAAAATGATCAGAGTAAAAAAAGAGAACATGTTCTCTTTTAAAGAGATAAGATGGACACCCTAGCCCCTTATCAAAACGAGCAGACCACATTTCTTACCTACTAAGGCCTATTTTGTATTTTACTTTTTAGTTGTATTTTGTTCATCAATACATACATACATCTACCAACGTGTGTATGGTTCTTGAAAATTAGGACACTTGATTCGGCAGGTGGACGATGTGCATATTTCTTATTCAGCCCAATTCTCAATAAAAATTCCCGGGGAAATGCTTCCCTTTTCCCTAATCTCTTATTCTAAATTATAAATTCCCGGGAAATTTGTTCCATAATCTTATTCTAAGCAAACTTCCAATATGAGAAATAATACTATGAGCAAAAAGCTGGCATTCTAAATGTCCACAAAATGGAAAATGTAAATATATTTGATGTGACGAGCAATTTAATTTTACGGGAACAAATCTCCCGGAGAGTTATTTTCCCGAGGAATATTTAGAATTGAGCTGATTTAACATTTTTTTGAAGTGCGTTTTTTGGGCGCGTTGAGAGTGAAATTTCAAGGTTGAATTTTTGGTACAACGAAAGAATGTAACGCCACATGTGCAACGCTGAGATCATTGACTAGCTAAGTGGTGGGAGGTAGAGTAAAAGTAATTTTTTTTTTTATTGATAGGCTAATATATTTTATAGTGCAATAAGTTTGGATTTTTTGATAATCTATTATTATTGTAGCAGATAAAAGGGAAAATGTCCTTTTATGTCTTTTTCTAATTCCGTTAATTAGAATGCTAGAGTTTTGAAATTTTTTTGGTGGATATCTCCTACTGGTATGGAGATATAAATTATTTTAAAACTTTTTTCTCAAAATAGGCTAATTTCAAAAAATTGAATTAATCAGGAGAGTCCGCTATAAATTTGAATTATATATGGTTGCAAATTGCATAAAACCAAATTAAAGTTGTCATATACAAATTTTTGATTTTGCAGAGATTTTGAGTGTAGGAATTTTTGGAAATAGTCGGAAAACCTACTCAAATAAACTGATTTATATCTTTTAAATTTTCACCATGATTATTTAATTTTCAAGTTTACAAGCCGAACTCATCGGTCATTTTGATATAGAACACATAGCTGCGTCTTACGCATATAAGCTTAATATCCCTATATATCGAAATTTTTAGATAGCCAAAGAAGTTTCACTTCTGCCACGAGTACTGAGTTACACGCGCTCTTTTTTTATTTTGTTGTGTTCTCTTTTTTGTTCTCTATTTTGCCTTTGAATGTTCTAATTTGTATAGCTTTTAGAGGAAACTGTCCTCTTTTTGTAAAGTACGCAGATGGACACTCTACCAATAACTAAATAATAATAAGCTTATGTGCACACATCGAACAAAAAGTTATCTTTGCAATATGTCCGGAAAATGTCTAGATTTACTTTTCACAATAAAAAAAATAAATATTACCATAATATTACTGAACGATTTTTTTGCTTGAAAATTTCATATGGGTGAAGTTGCGAAAAATAACTAAGCTATAGATAACTTTTAAAACCTACCATCTCCAGTTGCTTCTTCATTCAATAAACGATTCAAATTCGATTTTCTTTTCGATGACATGTCTCGATCTTCAATTTTCTGTGCTTCCGGCTAAAATTAAAAAAGAAATCATCTTAGAATACAAAATTTTTCTATAATATAATATATATAACTGTTCGATTATTTCTTACTGGACTCAACTCCATATCGTGACCATTGCGCGCTGGATTAGCCAAGTGATTTATTTCCGAATTCATGGTGGATGAGCGTGGTCTTGCTGTTGAAAATTCTCTATCATCTTCATAACGTTGCCATTCAAAAATTGTTCACCATCATGACTCAGTCCACGGCCTCCGCCACCGCATGGAGCTATTTTAACAGTACATTTGTAGTGTGTGGTCTTTGTTCTCTGCGTAATGAAATTCCACCAAGGTTCCCATGTAGCGCAATTCATTGAGATTCTGCCGCATAGTGACGGAAACCGAAGGAACTAGTTTCTTGCTGCCAGGTGGGGATGCACATAAGCCTGAACGTAGAGTTGAAGTTGACTAGATCGGGGCTATTATTGTTGGCCGGTTTGCGAGAACTTTGCAGTGGTGAAGTTTGGCGTAAGCGTTGCTCATCTGAATCCTTCTTTTTATCTGTCAAGATGTATAATTTTGTTTGAAATTAGTTTTTTTTTTTTTTTTTTTGTTTTAAGGATGTTTAGAGAGATTTTTGTAGGTGTGTTAATGTTATGTACAACAAATTTACATTTCTTTCGTAGCGATTTTATAACAACAAAATTCGCATGAAAAAAATGCTTTTTAAATAAATTAAAATAATTTTGTTTTATTAAAAAAAGCATTTTTCGTACGATTTTTGGTCTTTTAAAATCGCTACCAAATCACTAAAAAATAAAATAAATATTATAACCATACTTAACGATAGTTTAGTGTTCCGAGTATGTGTACAAAAATAAGCGCCAGCTTAATTGTCTAACTTTGACCACTGCATTGACGCAAACATTTCGTGGTGCACTTAATTAAGATTATCTCTCATGCCGAACTAATCAGGCCGATTTGAATCGGGTTTCAATTTTTCATTTTGTAATTCCCTAGAGTACTAACTTAGCGTTTCAAAACTACTCTGTTTTTTACAGCTTTTTTCTGACTCCAACGCTGTATAGCAACAAAAAAATAACACCAGACAATTTTATATAAATGTCAGAATTGTGGAGAATTTTATTATAAACTAAATTTGTCTTGATGTTTTTTTTTCCTAAGATGCATATTTCAGCAATCAGTTTGGATTTAGTGACGATTGATGATATGGCTTTGATTGCAGCCTGACTATCTATGAAGAAATCAATGTTCTTTCCCGTCAATTCAAGCGTGGAAAGATGCTTTGCAGCTTCACAAACTGCAAGGACCTCTGCTTGAAAGACGCTACAGAAGTTCGGTAGTTTTATCGATTTGTTTATGGATGGGTTTTCTGAAAAGATGCCGGACCCTACCCCCTCGTCTGATTTGGACCCGTCAGTGAATACCGAGATATGATCTTCGTTAGTGACCCGGTTTTCCTTCCAGAGTTCTCTTGATGGAAAGTCTGTAAGTACAACTGGGATGAAATCAATATGCGGTGACAATTGTAATATCTTTCAAAATGTTAACACTTTCCAATTGGGCAAGAAGTTGTGTTAAGACGCGTTCTTTCACCGATGTTCCACCACCTTCGGAGCTACATTCACCGCCAATAGCATCAATTTCATCAAAGAATATTATCGACGGAGCAACCCGACGAGCTTTGCGGAATACCTCACGAACCGCCCGCTCTGATTCACCCACCCACATAGAAAATAATTCAGGACCTTTGATTGAAAGAAAACTAACCTTGCTTTCAGTAGCTAATGCCTTTGCGATCAACGTCATTAAGCAACCTGGAGGGCCGAACGAGTAAATTTTTCCGGATAAAGTAGAGGGCATTCGATAGCTTGTCTAAGCTTATGCTTAAGGTCATCTTGCCCACCGATGTCTTCCCATTTAACATTTAGATTTTCAATAAGAACTACACGCATAGCACTTAGTTTAAAATTATGTCTCACCGGATTTTGTGTTGTCCGTTTTTTACAGTAGCCAAGGACGCTGTGTATATAAGATTCGAAAGTTCCGAACCATAGATAAGCAATACCATAGATAAACAATATAAAGATACAAATCCTTGGCTGTCAATCCGGTTTGCATACAAGCTAAAAAGTGGGTTGGCCGTGGTGGAAATTAGTAAGTTGCACTAGTGTGATTTAAAACACGCATACTTGTGCAACTTACTGGTTTCCACCACGGTTCATGAGTTTTTGATGAATATGTTCAAAAAGTATATAAGCGACATAACCAATTCATTAAGTGCAAACCAGACCTAAAATCATTTGGTTTACAATTAAGTGGACATTAAATGGTGCGGTATAAATTGAGTGGTATTAAAATATTATAACAAAAATACATACTGAAAATAATATATCAATAAATATAAGTTATCATATATAGAATAAAGCCTTAACTACATATACCTACTTTGTACAAAAGTGAGAAAAAGAAAATGCTCGCTAAGGAATCATGCTTGCAAAAAAACATACGAAACTTATTTTAACACATAAATTAAACCACCATGCACAATTTAACATTGTTTTTTTGCATGCAGGTGTCTTCAGAATAGATATTTATTTCTTACTTTTGTACAAAAGCAGGCCTATAGCCTGATCCACATCTGTGGCGTGTGTTGTGTTGTGGAGTCGTGTAAATGTATTTCATATGCGTTGAACCATATTTGTCTCGTGTGTTGTGTTGCAATGTGGCGCAAAAAATATATGGAATGACAGCGACACACGACTCCACAACACAACACACGACACAGATGTGGATTAGGCTTTATGTAGTTAAGCCTTAAAGGCTCTCCCCAACTAAGGGCCCAGTTATAGCTATCATTGAAAACCATCATTCAAAATATTAATTGTCAATTTTGAGAGATTTGGAAGAAAAAATAAATGATTATTTTGATGCAAATAAAAGCTTTTCTCATAAAATGACTTTTAATTTTTCAATGATGAACTACCTTACCAATGATCATTGAAAAAATTAAAAGTTACTTTATGGGGAAGATATAGGTCAAAATTAATTTTTTTTTGGAGGAGAAATAATTTGAAGTTGTAAGTTATATTTCTGTATTCAAATATTCAATAATTAAACAATCGAAGGCCCTCAAAATCAACAGCTAACTTTTTCAATGATGGTTTTCAATGATAGCTATAACTGGTCCCTAATGCGGGACATTTGTTGCAGCGAAGAAACATTCGCATGTAAAAATTTATTTACATGGTAATATGAGAGTGCTCACACCAACGCGGCGGAACATATAAATTAATTTTGACTGACGAATGTTTCTTCGCCGCAACGAATGTTTAGCTTAGTTTCGATTTGTTTCTATGGATTAGTCCCCTTTCACACAGGGAAACCAGTTGCTGGAGATTTTTTTTGACGTTTTCCTTTAATTTCCTTGTAGCTTTCACACATGGAAACTGAATTGCCAGGGATTTTTATTTGTTTCCATATAGTCTATTGGCTGAACGCACATTACGGACAGTGTGAGAAGGAATGTGCAAAAATCTTCTCAATCGTTGACCGGGAGATTTTTTTCATTTCCCTTTAGGTTAGGTTAGGTTAAAAGGGGTGATGAAGCGGCAAGCCGAATCATCTCACTCGGATCTCAGTGGATCCACTGTGCTACCCGGCAGTTGACTTGGGTAGGAGAAAGGATGGGTGAGGAGAGACATGGTGGGTATCAGGTAGGGCTTATTGTGGAAGGAGCCTCCCTGAACCATCCTGAAATCTGAATAAATTTCATGATGTTTGCAGGTGGCAAAATAGAGACGCTATCTTAGTCGTCGAAGAAGTATTCTCCGAGAGTTGATCTTCTGTTTCTAGCTAGGCTGGGGCATTTTCAAAAGAAATGGTATGAGCCCTCCACCGCATCTTCGTCTTGACACCCTCTACATAGGTCAGATGAGCTGATGCCCATTCTGCTCAAGTGGGTTCCCATGGAGTTGTCCCGTGAGTATACCAACTAAAAAAGATAATTGGGGCCTGCTTAGCTTTAGTAAATAGTCTGTCTTGTTCTTAGAGAGCAACGGCCACAAAGTCCTTGAAACTCGACAGGACTCCAGTGTTGACCACCGGTCGTTAGTAGCTTTTAAGAAACTATGGTGAATTCTACATTTTTCTTGTTCAAGAGGCATAAGTACCCAGTGTATGACTTAGCTTGGTTCAAGTGTTGCCCCGTTTTTGGCCAGTTCGTCTGCCCTTTCATTACCAAAAATATCACGATGTCCTGGGACCCAACGAAGGGTAACTGTGTTTGCTGCACCCAACGATTTTAGTTTGCTGCGACAGCAATCAGTTTGGATTTAGTGACGATTGATGATATGGCTTTGATTGCAGCCTGACTATCTATGAAGAAATCAATGTTCTTTCCCGTCAATTCAAGCGTGGAAAGACGCTACAGAAGTTCGGTAGTTTTATCGATTTGTTTATGGATGGGTTTTCTGAAAAGATGCCGGACCCTACCCCCTCGTCTGATTTGGACCCGTCAGTGAATACCGAGATATGATCTTCGTTAGTGACCCGGTTTTCCTTCCAGAGTTCTCTTGATGGAAAGTATGTAAGTACAACTGGGATGAAATCAATATGCGGTGACAATTGTAATATCTTTCAAAATGTTAACACTTTCCAATTGGGCAAGAAGTTGTGTTAAGACGCGTTCTTTCACCGATGTTCCACCACCTTCGGAGCTACATTCACCGCCAATAGCATCAATTTCATCAAAGAATATTATCGACGGAGCAACCCGACGAGCTTTGCGGAATACCTCACGAACCGCCCGCTCTGATTCACCCACCCACATAGAAAATAATTCAGGACCTTTGATTGAAAGAAAACTAACCTTGCTTTCAGTAGCCAATGCCTTTGCGATCAACGTCATTAAGCAACCTGGAGGGCCGAACGAGTAAATTTTTCCGGATAAAGTAGAGGGCATTCGATAGCTTGTCTAAGCTTATGCTTAAGGTCATCTTGCCCACCGATGTCTTCCCATTTAACATTTAGATTTTCAATAAGAACTACACGCATAGCACTTAGTTTAAAATTATGTCTCACCGGATTTTGTGTTGTCCGTTTTTTACAGCAGCCAAGGACGCTGTGTATATAAGATTCGAAAGTTCCGCACCATAGATAAGCAATACCATAGATAAACAATATAAAGATACAAATCCTTGGCTGTCAATCCGGTTTGCATACAAGCTAAAAAGTGGGTTGGCCGTGGTGGAAATTAGTAAGTTGCACTAGTGTGATTTAAAACACGCATACTTGTGCAACTTACTGGTTTCCACCACGGTTCATGAGTTTTTGATGAATATGTTCAAAAAGTATATAAGCGACATAACCAATTCATTAAGTGCAAACCAGACCTAAAATCATTTGGTTTACAATTAAGTGGACATTAAATGGTGCGGTATAAATTGAGTGGTATTAAAATATTATAACAAAAATACATACTGAAAATAATATATCAATAAATATAAGTTATCATATATAGAATAAAGCCTTAACTACATAGACCTACTTTGTACAAAATTGAGAAAAAGAAAATGCTCGCTAAAGAATCATGCTTGCAAAAAAACATACGAAACTTATTTTAACACATAAATTAAACCACCATGCACAATTTAACATTGTTTTTTTGCATGCAGGTGTCTTCAGAATAGATATTTATTTCTTACTTTTGTACTTTTGTACAAAAACCAGGCCTATAGCCTGATCCGCATCTGTGGCGTGTGTTGTGTTGTGGAGTCGTGTAAATGTATTTCATATGCGTTGAACCATATTTGTCTCGTGTGTTGTGTTGCAATGTGGCGCAAAAAATATATGGAATGACAGCGACACACGACACACGACTCCACAACACAACACACGACACAGATGTGGATTAGGCTTTATGTAGTTAAGCCTTAAAGGCTCTCCCCAACTAAGGGCCCAGTTATAGCTATCATTGAAAACCATCATTCAAAATATTAATTGTCAATTTTGAGAGATTTGGAAGAAAAAATAAATGATTATTTTGATGCAAATAAAAGCTTTTCTCATAAAATGACTTTTAATTTTTCAATGATGAACTACCTTACCAATGATCATTGAAAAAATTAAAAGTTACTTTATGGGGAAGATATAGGTCAAAATTAATTTTTTTTTGGAGGAGAAATAATTTGAAGTTGTAAGTTATATTTCTGTATTCAAATATTCAATGATTAAACAATCGAAGGCCCTCAAAATCAACAGCTAACTTTTTCAATGATGATTTTCAATGATAGCTATAACTGGTCCCTAATGCGGGACATTTGTTGCAGCGAAGAAACATTCGCATGTAAAAATTTATTTACATGGTAATATGAGAGTGCTCACACCAACGCGGCGGAACATATAAATTAATTTTGACTGACGAATGTTTCTTCGCCGCAACGAATGTTTAGCTTAGTTTCGATTTGTTTCTATGGATTAGTCCCCTTTCACACAGGGAAACCAGTTGCTGGAGATTTTTTTTTGACGTTTTCCTTTAATTTCCTTGTAGCTTTCACACATGGAAACTGAATTGCCAGGGATTTTTATTTGTTTCCATATAGTCTATTGGCTGAACGCACATTACGGACAGTGTGAGAAGGAATGTGCAAAAATCTTCTCAATCGTTGACCGGGAGATTTTTTTCATTTCCCTTTAGGTTAGGTTAGGTTAAAAGGGGTGATGAAGCGGCAAGCCGAATCATCTCACTCGGATCTCAGTGGATCCACTGTGCTACCGGCAGTTGACTTGGGTAGGAGAAAGGATGGGTGAGGAGAGACATGGTGGGTATCAGGTAGGGCTTATTGTGGAAGGAGCCTCCCTGAACCATCCTGAAATCTGAATAAATTTCATGATGTTTGCAGGTGGCAAAATAGAGACGCTATCTTAGTCGTCGAAGAAGTATTCTCCGAGAGTTGATCTTCTGTTTCTAGCTAGGCTGGGGCATTTTCAAAAGAAATGGTATGAGCCCTCCACCGCCTCTTCGTCTTGACACCCTCTACATAGGTCAGATGAGCTGATGCCCATTCTGCTCAAGTGGGTTCCCATGGAGTTGTCCCGTGAGTATACCAACTAAAAAAGATAATTGGGGCCTGCTTAGCTTTAGTAAATAGTCTGTCTTGTTCTTAGAGAGCAACGGCCACAAAGTCCTTGAAACTCGACAGGACTCCAGTGTTGACCACCGGTCGTTAGTAGCTTTTAAGAAACTATGGTGAATTCTACATTTTTCTTGTTCAAGAGGCATAAGTACCCAGGGTATGACTTAGCTTGGTTCAAGTGTTGCCCCGTTTTTGGCCAGGTCGTCTGCCCTTTCATTACCAAAAATGTCACGATGTCCTGGGACCCAACGAAGGGTAACTGTGTTTGCTGCACCCAACGATTTTAGTTTGCTGCGACAGCAATCAGTTTGGATTTAGTGACGATTGATGATATGGCTTTGATTGCAGCCTGACTATCTATGAAGAAATCAATGTTCTTTCCCGCCAATTCAAGCGTGGAAAGACGCTACAGAAGTTCGGTAGTTTTATCGATTTGTTTATGGATGGGTTTTCTGAAAAGATGCCGGACCCTACCCCCTCGTCTGATTTGGACCCGTCAGTGAATACCGAGATATGATCTTCGTTAGTGACCCGGTTTTCCTTCCAGAGTTCTCTTGATGGAAAGTATGTAAGTACAACTGGGATGAAATCAATATGCGGTGACAATTGTAATATCTTTCAAAATGTTAACACTTTCCAATTGAGCAAGAAGTGTGTTAAGACGCGTTCTTTCACTGATGTTCCACCACCTTCGGAGCTACATTCACCGCCAATAGCATCAATTTCATCAAAGAATATTATCGACGGAGCAACCCGACGAGCTTTGCGGAATACCTCACGAACCGCCCGCTCTGATTCACCCAATTCAGGACCTTTGATTGAAAGAAAACTAACCTTGCTTTCAGTAGCCAATGCCTTTGCGATCAACGTCTTTAAGCAACCTGGAGGGCCGAACGAGTAAATTTTTCCGGATAAAGTAGAGGGCATTCGATAGCTTGTCTAAGCTTTTGCTTAAGGTCATCTTGCCCACCGATGTCTTCCCATTTAACATTTAGATTTTCAATAAGAACTACACGCATAGCACTTAGTTTAAAATTATGTCTCACCGGATTTTGTGTTGTCCGTTTTTTACAGCAGCCAAGGACGCTGTGTATATAAGATTCGAAAGTTCCGAACCATAGATAAGCAATACCATAGATAAACAATAAAAAGATACAAATCCTTGGCTGTCAATCCGGTTTGCATACAAGCTAAAAAGTGGGTTGGCCGTGGTGGAAATTAGTAAGTTGCACTAGTGTGATTTAAAACACGCATACTTGTGCAACTTACTGGTTTCCACCACGGTTCATAAGTTTTTGATGAATATGTTCAAAAAGTATATAAGCGACATAACCAATTCATTAAGTGCAAACCAGACCTAAAATCATTTGGTTTACAATTAAGTGGACATTAAATGGTGCGGTATAAATTGAGTGGTATTAAAATATAACAAAAATACATAATGAAAATAATATATCAATAAATATAAGTTATCATATATAGAATAAAGCCTTAACTACATAGACCTACTTTGAACAAAAGTGAGAAAAAGAAAATGCTCGCTAAAGAATCATGCTTGCAAAAAAACATACGAAACTTATTTTAACACATAAATTAAACCACCATGCACAATTTAACATTGTTTTTTTGCATGCAGGTGTCTTCAGAATAGATATTTATTTCTTACTTTTGTACAAAAGCAGGCCTATAGCCTGATCCACATCTGTGGCGTGTGTTGTGTTGTGGAGTCGTGTAAATGTATTTCATATGCGTTGAACCATATTTGTCTCGTGTGTTGTGTTGCAATGTGGCGCAAAAAATATATGGAATGACAGCGACACACGACTCCACAACACAACACACGACACAGATGTGGATTAGGCTTTATGTAGTTAAGCCTTAAAGGCTCTCCCCAACTAAGGGCCCAGTTATAGCTATCATTGAAAACCATCATTCAAAATATTAATTGTCAATTTTGAGAGATTTGGAAGAAAAAATAAATGATTATTTTGATGCAAATAAAAGCTTTTCTCATAAAATGACTTTTAATTTTTCAATGATGAACTACCTTACCAATGATCATTGAAAAAATTAAAAGTTACTTTATGGGGAAGATATAGGTCAAAATTAATTTTTTTTTGGAGGAGAAATAATTTGAAGTTGTAAGTTATATTTCTGTATTCAAATATTCAATGATTAAACAATCGAAGGCCCTCAAAATCAACAGCTAACTTTTTCAATGATGGTTTTCAATGAAAGCTATAACTGGTCCCTAATGCGGGACATTTGTTGCAGCGAAGAAACATTCGCATGTAAAAATTTATTTACATGGTAATATGAGAGTGCTCACACCAACGCGGCGGAACATATAAATTAATTTTGACTGACGAATGTTTCTTCGCCGCAACGAATGTTTAGCTTAGTTTCGATTTGTTTCTATGGATTAGTCCCCTTTCACACAGGGAAACCAGTTGCTGGAGATTTTTTTTTGACGTTTTCCTTTAATTTCCTTGTAGCTTTCACACATGGAAACTGAATTGCCAGGGATTTTTATTTGTTTCCATATAGTCTATTGGCTGAACGCACATTACGGACAGTGTGAGAAGGAATGTGCAAAAATCTTCTCAATCGTTGACCGGGAGATTTTTTTCATTTCCCTTTAGGTTAGGTTAGGTTAAAAGGGGTGATGAAGCGGCAAGCCGAATCATCTCACTCGGATCTCAGTGGATCCACTGTGCTACCCGGCAGTTGACTTGGGTAGGAGAAAGGATGGGTGAGGAGAGACATGGTGGATATCAGGTAGGGCTTATTGTGGAAGGAGCCTCCCTGAACCATCCTGAAATCTGAATAAATTTCATGATGTTTGCAGGTGGCAAAATAGAGACGCTATCTTAGTCGTCGAAGAAGTATTCTCCGAGAGTTGATCTTCTGTTTCTAGCTAGGCTGGGGCATTTTCAAAAGAAATGGTATGAGTCCTCCACCGCCTCTTCGTCTTGACACCCTCTACATAGGTCAGATGAGCTGATGCCCATTCTGCTCAAGTGGGTTCCCATGGAGTTGTCCCGTGAGTATACCAACTAAAAAAGATAATTGGGGCCTGCTTAGCTTTAGTAAATAGTCTATCTTGTTCTTAGAGAGCAACGGCCACAAAGTCCTTGAAACTCGACAGGACTCCAGTGTTGACCACCGGTCGTTAGTAGCTTTTAAGAAACTCTGGTGAATTCTACATTTTTCTTGTTCAAGAGGCATAAGTACCCAGGGTATGACTTAGCTTGGTTCAAGTGTTGCCCCGTTTTTGGCCAGTTCGTCTGCCCTTTCATTACCAAAAATGTCACGATGTCCTGGGACCCAACGAAGGGTAACTGTGTTTGCTGCACCCAACGATTTTAGTTTGCTGCGACAGCAATCAGTTTGGATTTAGTGACGATTGATGATATGGCTTTGATTGCAGCCTGACTATCTATGAAGAAATCAATGTTCTTTCCCGTCAATTCAAGCGTGGAAAGACGCTACAGAAGTTCGGTAGTTTTATCGATTTGTTTATGGATGGGTTTTCTGAAAAGATGCCGGACCCTACCCCCTCGTCTGATTTGGACCCGTCAGTGAATACCGAGATATGATCTTTGTTAGTGACCCGGTTTTCCTTCCAGAGTTCTCTTGATGGAAAGTATGTAAGTACAACTGGGATGAAATCAATATGCGGTGACAATTGTAATATCTTTCAAAATGTTAACACTTTCCAATTGAGCAAGAAGTTGTGTTAAGACGCGTTCTTTCACCGATGTTCCACCACCTTCGGAGCTACATTCACCGCCAATAGCATCGATTTCATCAAAGAATATTATCGACGGAGCAACCCGACGAGCTTTGCGGAATACCTCACGAACCGCCCGCTCTGATTCACCCACCCACATAGAAAATAATTAAGGGCCTTTGATTGAAAGAAAACTAACCTTGCTTTCAGTAGCCAATGCCTTTTCGATCAACGTCTTTAAGCAACCTGGAGGGCCGAACGAGTAAATTTTTCCGGATACAGTAGAGGCCATTCGATAGCTTGTCTAAGCTTATGCTTAAGGTCATCTTGTCCACCGATGTCTTCCCATTTAACATTTAGATTTTCAATAAGAACTACACGCATAGGACTTAGTTTAAAATTATGTCTCACCGGATTTTGTGTTGTCCGTTTTTTACAGCAGCCAAGGACGCTGTGTATATAAGATTCGAAAGTTCCGAACCATAGATAAACAATATAAAGATACAAATCCTTGGCTGTCAATCCAGTTTGTATACAAGCTAAGAAGTGGGTTGGCCGTGGTGGAAATTAGTAAGTTGCACTAGTGTGATTTAAAACACGCATACATGTGCAACTTACTGGTTTCCACCACGGCTCATGAGTTTTTGATGAATATGTTCAAAAAGTATATAAGCGACATAAACAATTCATTAAGTGCAAACCAGACCTAAAATCATTTGGTTTACAATTAAGTGGACATTAAATGGTGCGGTATAAATTGAGTGGTATTAAAATATTACAACAAAAATACATAATGAAAATAATATATCAATAAATATAAGTTATCATATATAGAATAAAGCCTTAACTACATAGACCTACTTTGTACAAAAGTGAGAAAAAGAAAATGCTCGCTAAAGATCATGCTTGCAAAAAAACATACGAAACTTGTTTTAACACATAAATTAAACCACCATGCACAATTAAACATTGTTTTTTTGCATGCAGGTGTCTTCAGAATAGATATTTATTTCTTACTTTTGTACTTTTGTACAAAAGCAGGCCTATAGCCTGATCCACATCTGTGGCGTGTGTTGTGTTGTGGAGTCGTGTAAATGTATTTCATATGCTTTGAACCATATTTGTCTCGTGTGTTGTGTTGCAATGTGGCGCAAAAAATATATGGAATGACAGCGACACACGACTCCACAACACAACACCCGACACAGATGTGGATTAGGCTTTAATGTAGTTAAGCCTTAAAGGCTCTCCCCAACTAAGGGCCCAGTTATAGCTATTATTGAAAAACATCATTCAAAATATTAATTGTCAATTTTGAGAGATTTTGAAGAAAAAATAAATGACTATTTTGATGCAAATAAAAGCTTTTCTCATAAAATGACTTTTAATTTTTCAATGATGAACTACCTTACCAATGATCATTGAAAAAATTAAAAGTTACTTTATGGGGAAGATATAGGTCAAAATTAATTTTTATTTGGAGGAGAAATAATTTGAAGTCGTAAGTTATATTTCTGTATTCAAATATTCAATGATTAAACAATCGAAGGCCCTCAAAATCAACAGCTAACTTTTTCAATGATGGTTTTCAATGATAGCTATAACTGGTCCCTAATGCGGGACATTTGTTGCAGCGAAGAAACATTCGCATGTAAAAATTTATTTACATGGTAATATGAGAGTGCTCACACCAACGAGGCGGAACATATAAATTAATTTTGACTGACGAATGTTTCTTCGCCGCAACGAATGTTTAGCTTAGTTTCGATTTGTTTCTATGGATTAGTCCCTTTTCACACAGGGAAACCAGTTGCTGGAGATTTTTTTTGACGTTTTCCTTTAATTTCCTTATAGCATTCACACATGGAAACTGAATTGCCAGGGATTTTTATTTGTTTCCATATAGTCTGAACATATGGCTGAACGCACATTACGGACAGTGTGAGAAGGAATGTGCAAAAATCTTCTCAATCGTTGACCGGGAGATTTTTTTCATTTCCCTTTAGGTTAGGTTAGGTTAAAAGGGGTGATGAAGCGGCAAGCCGAATCATCTCACTCGGATCTCAGTGGATCCACTGTGCTCCCCGGCAGTTGACTTGGGTAGGAGAAAGGATGGGTGAGGAGAGGACATGGTGGGTATTAGGTAGGGCTTATTGTGGAAGGAGCCTCCCTGAACCATCCTGAAATCTGAATAAATTTCATGATGTTTGCAGGTGGCAAAATAGAGACGCTATCTTAGTCGTCGAAGAAGTATTCTCCGAGAGTTGATCTTCTGTTTCTAGCTAGGCTGGGGCATTTTCAAAAGAAATGGTATGAGCCCTCCACCGCCTCTTCGTCTTGACACCCTCTACATAGGTCAGATGAGCTGATGCCCATTCTGCTCAAGTGGGTTCCCATGGAGTAGTCCCGTGAGTATACCAACTAAAAAAGATAATTGGGGCCTGCTTAGCTTTAGTAAATAGTCTGTCTTGTTCTTAGAGAGCAACGGCCACAAAGTCCTTGAAACTCGACAGGACTCCAGTGTTGACCACCGGTCGTTAGTAGCTTTTAAGAAACAATGGTGAATTCTACATTTTTCTTGTTCAAGAGGCATAAGTACCCGTATGACTTAGCTTGGTTCAAGTGTTGCCCCGTTTTTGGCCAGTTCGTCTGCCCTTTCATTACCAAAAATGTCACGATGTCCTGGGACCCAACGAAGGGTAACTGTGTTTGCTGCACCCAACGATTTTAGTTTGCTGCGACAGCAATCAGTTTGGATTTAGTGACGATTGATGATATGGCTTTGATTGCAGCCTGACTATCTATGAAGAAATCAATGTTCTTTCCCGTCAATTCAAGCGTGGAAAGATGCTTTGCAGCTTCACAAACTGCAAGGACCTCTGCTTGAAAGACGCTACAGAAGTTCGGTAGTTTTATCGATTTGTTTATGGATGGGTTTTCTGAAAAGATGCCGGACCCTACCCCCTCGTCTGATTTGGGACCGTCAGTGAATACCGAGATATGATCTTCGTTAGTGACCCGGTTTTCCTTCCAGAGTTCTCTTGATGGAAAGTCTGTAAGTACAACTGGGATGAAATCAATATGCGGTGACAATTGTAATATCTTTCAAAATGTTAACACTTTCCAATTGGGCAAGAAGTTGTGTTAAGACGCGTTCTTTCACCGATGTTCCACCACCTTCGGAGCTACATTCACCGCCAATAGCATCAATTTCATCAAAGAATATTATCGACGGAGCAACTCGACGAGCTTTGCGGAATACCTCACGAACCGCCCGCTCTGATTTACCCACCCACATAGAAAATAATTCAGGACCTTTGATTGAAAGAAAACTAACCTTGCTTTCAGTAGCCAATGCCTTTACGATCAACGTCTTTAAGCAACCTGGAGGGCCGAACGAGTAAATTTTTCCGGATAAAGTAGAGGGCATTCGATAGCTTGTCTAAGCTTATGCTTAAGGTCATCTTGCCCACCGATGTCTTCCCATTTAACATTTAGATTTTCAATAAGAACTACACGCATAGCACTTAGTTTAAAATTATGTCTCACCGGATTTTGTGTTGTCCGTTTTTTACAGCAGCCAAGGACGCTGTGTATATAAGATTCGAAAGTTCCGAACCATAGATAAGCAATACCATAGATAAACAATATAAAGATACAAATCCTTGGCTGTCAATCCGGTTTGCATACAAGCTAAAAAGTGGGTTGGCCGTGGTGAAAATTAGTTGCACTAGTGTGATTTAAAACACGCTTACTTGTGCAACTTACTGGTTTCCACCACGGTTCATGAGTTTTTGATAAATATGTTCAAAAAGTATATAAGCGACATAACCAATTCATTAAGTGCAAACCAGACCTAAAATCATTTGGTTTACAATTAAGTGGACATTAAATGGTGCGGTATAAATTGAGTGGTATTAAAATATTATAACAAAAATACATAATGAAAAAATAATATATCAATAAATATAAGTTATCATATATAGAATAAAGCCTTAACTACATAGACCTACTTTGTACAAAAGTGAGAAAAAGAAAATGCTCGATAAAGAATCATGCTTGCAAAAAAACATACGAAACTTGTTTTAACACATAAATTAAACCAACATGCACAATTTAACATTGTTTTTTTGCATGCAGGTGTCTTCTGAATAGATATTTATTTCTTACTTTTGTACTTTTGTACAAAAGCAGGCCTATAGCCTGATCCACATCTGTGGCGTGTGTTGTGGAGTCGTGTAAATGTATTTCATATGCGTTGAACCATATTTGTCTCGTGTGTTGTGTTGCAATGTGGCGCAAAAAATATATGGAATGACAGCGACACACGACTCCATAACACAACACACGACACAGATGTGGATTAGGCTTTATGTAGTTAAGCCTTAAAGGCTCTCCCCAACTAAGGGCCCAGTTATAGCTATCATTGAAAACCATCATTCAAAATATTAATTGTCAATTTTGAGAGATTTTGAAGAAAAAATAAATGATTATTTTGATGCAAATAAAAGCTTTTCTCATAAAATGACTTTTAATTTTTCAATGATGAACTACCTTACCAATGATCATTGAAAAAATTAAAAGTTACTTTATGGGGAAGATATAGGTCAAAATAAATTTTTTTTTGGAGGAGAAATAATTTGAAGTCGTAAGTTATATTTCTGTATTCAAATATTCAATGATTAAACAATCGAAGGCCCTCAAAGTCAACAGCTAACTTTTTCAATGATGGTTTTCAATGATAGCTATAACTGGTCCCTAATGCGGGACATTTGTTGCAGCGAAGAAACATTCGCATGTAAAAATTTATTTACATGGTAATATGAGAGTGCTCACACCAACGCGGCGGAACATATAAATTAATTTTGACTGACGAATGTTTCTTCGCCGCAACGAATGTTTAGCTTAGTTTCGATTTGTTTCTATGGATTAGTCCCCTTTCACACAGGGAAACCAGTTGCTGGAGATTTTTTTTGACGTTTTCCTTTAATTTCCTTGTAGCTTTCACACATGGAAACTGAATTGCCAGGGATTTTTATTTGTTTCCATATAGTCTATTGGCTGAACGCACATTACGGACAGTGTGAGAAGGAATGTGCAAAAATCTTCTCAATCGTTGACAGGGAGATTTTTTTCATTTCCCTTTAGGTTAGGTTAGGTTAAAAGGGGTGATGAAGCGGCAAGCCGAATCATCTCACTCGGATCTCAGTGGATCCACTGTGCTACCCGGCAGTTGACTTGGGTAGGAGAAAGGATGGGTGAGGAGAGGACATGGTGGGTATCAGGTAGGGCTTATTGTGGAAGGAGCCTCCCTGAACCATCCTGAATTCTGAATAAATTTCATGATGTTTGCAGGTGGCAAAATAGAGACGCTATCTTAGTCGTCGAAGAAGTATTCTCCGAGAGTTGATCTTCTGTTTCCAGCTAGGCTGGGGCATTTTCAAAAGAAATGGTATGAGCCCTCCACCGCCTCTTCGTCTTGACACCCTCTACATAGGTCAGATGAGCTGATGCCCATTCTGCTCAAGTGGGTTCCCATGGAGTTGTCCCGTGAGTATACCAACTAAAAAAGATAATTGGGGCCTGCTTAGCTTTAGTAAATAGTCTGTCTTGTTCTTAGAGAGCAACGGCCACAAAGTCCTTGAAACTCGACAGGACTCCAGTGTTGACCACCGGTCGTTAGTAGCTTTTAAGAAACTATGGTGAATTCTACATTTTTCTTGTTCAAGAGGCATAAGTACCCAGGGTATGACTTAGCTTGGTTCAATTGTTGCCCCGTTTTTGGCCAGTTCGTCTGCCCTTTCATTACCAAAAATGTCACGATGTCCTGGGACCCAACGAAGGGTAACTGTGTTTGCTTACGATTTTAGTTTGCTGCGACAGCAATCAGTTTGGATTTAGTGACGATTGATGATATGGCTTTGATTGCAGCCTGACTATCTATGAAGAAATCAATGTTCTTTCCCGTCAATTCAAGCGTGGAAAGATGCTTTGCAGCTTCACAAACTGCAAGGACCTCTGCTTGAAAGACGCTACAGAAGTTCGGTAGTCTTATCGATTTGTTTATGGATGGGTTTTCTGAAAAGATGCCGGACCCTACCCCCTCGTCTGATTTGGACCCGTCAGTGAATACCGAGATATGATCTTCGTTAGTGACCCGGTTTTCCTTCCAGAGTTCTCTTGATGGAAAGTCTGTAAGTACAACTGGGATGAAATCAATATGCGGTGACAATTGTAATATCTTTCAAAATGTTAACACTTTCCAATTGGGCAAGAAGTTGTGTTAAGACGCGTTCTTTCACCGATGTTCCACCACCTTCGGAGCTACATTCACCGCCAATAGCATCAATTTCATCAAAGAATATTATCGACGGAGCAACCCGACGAGCTTTGCGGAATACCTCACGAACCGCCCGCTCTGATTCACCCACCCACATAGAAAATAATTCAGGACCTTTGATTGAAAGAAAACTAACCTTGCTTTCAGTAGCCAATGCCTTTGCGATCAACGTCTTTAAGCAACCTGGAGGGCCGAACGAGTAAATTTTTCCGGATAAAGTAGAGGGCATTCGATAGCTTGTCTAAGCTTATGCTTAAGGTCATCTTGCCCACCGATGTCTTCCCATTTAACATTTAGATTTTCAATAAGAACTACACGCATAGCACTTAGTTTAAAATTATGTCTCACCGGATTTTGTGTTGTCCGTTTTTTACAGCAGCCAAGGACGCTGTGTATATAAGAATCGAAAGTTCCGAACCATAGATAAGCAATACCATAGATAAGCAATATAAAGATACAAATCCTTGGCTGTCAATCCGGTTTGCACACAAGCTAAAAAGTGGGTTGGCCGTGGTGGAAATTAGTAAGTTGCACTAGTGTGATTTAAAACACGCATACTTGTGCAACTTACTGGTTTCCACCACGGTTCATGAGTTTTTGATGAATATGTTCAAAAAGTATATAAGCGACATAACCAATTCATTAAGTGCAAACCAGACCTAAAATCATTTGGTTTACAATTAAGTGGACATTAAATGGTGCGGTATAAATTGAGTGGTATTAAAATATTATAACAAAAATACATACTGAAAATAATATATCAATAAATATAAGTTATCATATATAGAATAAAGCCTTAACTACATAGACCTACTTTGTACAAAAGTGAGAAAAAGAAAATGCTCGCTAAAGAATCATGCTTGCAAAAAAACATACGAAACTTATTTTAACACATAAATTAAACCACCATGCACAATTTAACATTGTTTTTTTGCATGCAGGTGTCTTCAGAATAGATATTTATTTCTTACTTTTGTACTTTTGTACAAAAGCAGGCCTATAGCCTGATCCACATCTGTGGCGTGTGTTGTGTTGTGGAGTCGTGTAAATGTATTTCATATGCGTTGAACCATATTTGTCTCGTGTGTTGTGTTGCAAAAAATATATGGAATGACAGCGACACACGACTCCATAACACAACACACGACACAGATGTGGATTAGGCTTTATGTAGTTAAGCCTTAAAGGCTCTCCCCAACTAAGGGCCCAGTTATAGCTATCACTTAAAACTATCATTCAAAATATTAATTGTCAATTTTGAGAGATTTTGAAGAAAAAATAAATGATTATTTTGATGCAAAATAAAAGCTAATTGACTAAATAATTATTGCTAGGTAAAACAAAATTCAATTTGGCTCAACTTTTCTCATAAAATGACTTAATTTTTCAATGATGAACTACCTTACCAATGATCATTGAAAAAATTAGAAGTTACTTTATGGGGAAGATATAGGTCAAAATTAATTTTTTTTGGAGGAGAAATAATTTGAAGTCGTAAGTTATATTTCTGTATTCAAATATTCAATGACTAAACAATCGAAGGCCCTCAAAATCAACAGCTAACTTTTTCAATGATGGTTTTCAATGATAGCTATAACTGGTCCCTAATGCGGGACATTTGTTGCAGCGAAGAAACATTCGCATGTAAAAATTTATTTACATGGTAATATGAGAGTGCTCACACCAACGCGGCGGAACATATAAATTAATTTTGACTGACGAATATTTCTTCGCCGCAACGAATATTTAGCTTAGTTTCGATTTGTTTCTATGGATTAGTCCCCTTTCACACAGGGAAACCAGTTGCTGGAGATTTTTTTTGACGTTTTCCTTTAATTTCCTTGTAGCTTTCACACATGGAAACTGAATTGCCAGGGATTTTTATTTGTTTCCATATAGTCTATTGGCTGAACGCACATTACGGACAGTGTGATAAGGAATGTGCAAAAATCTTCTCAATCGTTGACCGGGAGATTTTTTTCATTTCCCTTTAGGTTAGGTTAGGTTAAAAGGGGTGATGAAGCGGCAAGCCGAATCATCTCACTCGGATCTCAGTGGATCCATTGTGCTCCCCGGGAGTTGACTTAGGTAGGAGAAAGGATGGGTGAGGAGAGGACATGGTGGGTATCAGGTAGGGCTAATTGTGGAAGGAGCCTCCCTGAACCATCCTGAAATCTGAATAAATTTCATGATGTTTGCAGGTGGCAAAATAGAGACGCTATCTTAGTCGTCGAAGAAGTATTCTCCGAGAGTTGATCTTCTGTTTCTAGCTAGGCTGGGGCATTTTCAAAAGAAATGGTATGAGCCCTCCACCGCATCTTCTTCTTGACACCCTCTACATAGGTCAGATGAGCTGATGCCCATTCTGCTCAAGTGGGTTCCCATGGAGTAGTCCCGTGAGTATACCAACTAAAAAAGATAATTGGGGCCTGCTTAGCTTTAGTAAATGGTCTGTCTTGTTCTTAGAGAGCAACGGCCACAAAGTCCTTGAAACTGGACAGGACTCCAGTGTTGACCACCGGTCGTTAGTAGCTTATAAGAAACTATGTTGAATTCTACATATTTCTTGTTCAAGAGGCATAAGTACCCAGGGTATGACTTAGCTTGGTTCAAGTGTTGCCCCGTTTTTGGCCAGTTCGTCTGCCCTTTCATTACCAAAAATGTCACGATGTCCT
Source organism: Melangyna quadrimaculata (assembly GCA_949320155.1). NCBI lineage: Eukaryota > Metazoa > Arthropoda > Insecta > Diptera > Syrphidae > Melangyna > Melangyna quadrimaculata. The sequence goes on from CASGHW010000147.1 coordinate 116,935, forward strand.
GGGACCCAACGAAGGGTAACTGTGTTTGCTGCACCCAACGATTTTAGTTCGCTGCGACAGCAATCAGTTTGGATTTAGTGACGATTGATGATATGGCTTTGATTGCAGCCTGACTATCTATGAAGAAATCAATGTTCTTTCCCGTCAATTCAAGCGTGGAAAGATGCTTTGCAGCTTCACAAACTGCAAGGACCTCTGCTTGAAAGACGCTACAGAAGTTCGGTAGTTTTATCGATTTGTTTATGGATGGGTTTTCTGAAAAGATGCCGGACCCTACCCCCTCGTCTGATTTGGACCCGTCAGTGAATACCGAGATATGATCTTCGTTAGTGACCCGGTTTTCCTTCCAGAGTTCTCTTGATGGAAAGTCTGTAATCCGTTTGAATATTAATATCGGTGAAATTAATTATCGTCGTGTGACCATAGTGGCCCCCTTTCCAATAATTACACTCTTAATCGAAGAGCACTTTTGGCCGCCAGCTCTTTTGTAAAAAAATCAAGTGGGGCAAGCGAAAGGAAAGCTTCTAGGGCTGCGGTTGGTGTGGTTCTCATGGCACTTGTTGTTGTTGTTGTACACGCGATTCTTTGGATTTTTGTCATGGTCTTGAGATTGGTTGCTTTGTCGAGTGCTGGCCACCAAACCAAACATGCATATGTTAGTATTGGCCGTATGATGGCTTTATACATCCAATGGATGGTTTAAGGGCTAGGCCCCCATCTCCTACCAAAAATTCTACTGCAAGTGTAGAATGCTATCGACGCTTTTTTCTCACGTTCTTTAATGTTATATTTCCAGTTTAGTTTACGATCAATTATCAGTCCAAGATATTTTGTCGTACCCGTAATATGGAGCTGTGTCCCATTTATAGTGGGAGGGTTGATAGTTGGAATATTATGTTTTCTCGTAAACAATACTAGTTCAGTTTTAAGTGGGTTGACATTAAGTCCACAGCTATTGGCCCAATTACTGAGTTTGTCAAGGGCTGTTTGCAAGAGATCACGAAGTGTGGAAACAAATTTTTTAGAGGTCATTATCACGATGTCGTCTACATATGCCACGACTTTGACTCCACTTTGGGATAGATCGACCACAACCTGATTAACAATCAGGAGCCAGAGTAGCGGTGATAATACCCCACCCTGCGGTGTACCCGTACATGTTCTGACTTTTAGTTTGCTATCGCCCAATTCCGCATTTACAAGTCTAGTTTGAAGCATAGAGTCGATCCAGTTTGATAACAAAGGGTCAAACCGGTGGAGTCTAGGGCTTGCCTGATTGAATATTGAAAGCCCCTTCTCTAAATAGGAAAGCTCCTAGAGTGAATTCTTTATAATGGATTGATTTTTCAATTGTGCCGACCACCTCATGAAGAGCTGTCTCAACAGATTTGCCCTTCATATATGCATGCTGGGCCTGTGAGAAATCATCATCACTTAGTTTAAGGCGAATATGGGTCTCTATTAGTCTTTCTAATGTTTTGAGAAAAAAAGAAGATAAACTAATTAGTCTAAAATCCTTCGGTTCAGTGTGCGTGGGCTTGCCAGCTTTTGGAATGAAGATGACATTGACCTCTCTCCATCCTGAAGGAATAAAGTTTGTATTTAAACATCCCCTAAAAATATGCACGAGGATTGTAACAATTGTGTCCTTAGAGCTTTGGAGCATAATTGGAATTATACCATCGGGCCCTGTGGACTCGTATGCTGAGAAAGAGTCAATGGCCCAGGCCACTTTCTTACTATCTACTATCTCATTGGAATGGTTTTTGGATAAGGTGATTAAGTGTTGGGTGGAAAACTTTGAAATCATATAAGAATATAATTTAAAAGCTAATTAAGTGTTGGGTGGAAAACTTCGAAACACTACATAATGTGGTATGTTGAAATGGTTTGAGGATAAGATTGTAAAGTGGTGGTTGGTAAACTTTGAAATCATATAAAAATATAATCTAAAACCGTACAAGCTATATGGTATGTTAATATGACTAAGCTAGTTGAAGTCTATAAGTGTCAATCAATCAAAAAAAAAAAAAAATCAAATTCCACTGAACTATTAGGTTATTCGATGAATCTGAATGAGAAAGAAGAACAAATTTTTATTTTGAACAAACAAAAAAAAAATATACAGAATTGTTTGAGGATTTGAACTGACACCTCTGGCTTATAGTCCGTGTGACAATTCCACCGAGCCATCGTTTTTTTTTTTTTTTTTTTTTTTTTTTTTAAATTCATTTTTATTTATTCATTTTCTTATAACTATCTTAAAGCTAGACAAAAATTCATGAAAAACTAGCCTACTTATCAATATCTTAAAAATAACTTACTGGCCCTAAGCGGGCGCTCTAAATTAAACAATAACTTAATGCTAATGCCTTTCGGCCTACGAACTACTTAAAATAACATCTTATCCTGGTTTTATTTTTCCCAAGAAAGATTTAAAAAAACTTGGAAACAATATCATTTTTTATTTTTATTTAAGAGCTAATTAAAACTAATTAAAACTACTTAAAACTACTTAAAACTACTTAAAACTATACTTAAACTACTATAAAACTACTTACAATACCTTAAATCTAGAACAGCCACAGCAAGCATTTTCGATTTTGTTATTTTTTTGGTTTCATTTTTGGATTTTATAATTTTTTTTTTTTTTTTTTTTTTTTTTTTTGTGCCACCTTGACTGTCCCTACTTAATTAATACACTTAAAACTATGTAAGTCGGCCAAGACGAGAAAACTAAGTCAACTATCTAGTATCTACTTCTTGATTTAACCACCAAAACTGGTTCTCTTGTTTTACCCTGTCTCTCCGGTCCCGATCGGACACAGTCCTACTGAACCGAAGGCGCTCTGCTCCGCCCTGTGCAAGGACGTCTCGACTATAAAGGAGTCTCCTATCTACAGTTCTGCGGCCGACGTGGTAGATTAGCGGAACCGCCGCTCTATCCTGTATCAGCCCTCGACTGTCTAAGTAGAGGAAAGCATCGGGTTGGATAAATCCACTTAAACGTACACTCTCGTAGTAATCGGTGTTGGGGTAGTAAGCCCCAAAAATTAAGCTATTGGCTGAGGACATCGCTCTTGCAATGTGACCCCGAATCAGCTTGATTATAAAATTATCGATTCTGTTAATTTTGGCTCCATTGTATAGAACCTCGGTGGAATAATAATGTTTGTACTCCGACTCTGGTGTTCTGTGTAATCCAAGGCAGCGTCGAAGACACTGCCTCTCAAACACCCGAATCTTTTCCATTTGAGATGGGGCAACGTTGAACCACACCGGGCATCCATAGGCAATCATTGGCCGGATAAGGGCCATGTAGCAAATCACCTTAACCCTGCTGTCAAGACGGCTGCTATAAAACAACCGTTTTGTCAGGGCAAAAGCTCCCCTGGCTCTGGTCAGAGCAGCATTTATATGTCTGTCGAAATACAAATACTGATCCATCCAGATGCCAAGGTACTTTACTACACTTTTATTCGCCAGTGGATGTCCATGTGGCCCTACGATCACCAGCTTGCGCCAGTTCTTTCTTGTATCCCTAGGGGCTCCATGCAATGGAGTCCTGAACAGAATGGTTTCGGATTTCTGAAAGTTTATTTTCAACTTCCAGTCATCGCAATATCGCTGAATCTTGTCGAAGTCACGCTGTAAGAGAATTCTGATGACCTCAACTGTTGGAGCTGTTCTGTACGCAATTAGATCGTCGGCATACGCTATGGCATGGGCTAGACTACCTATCAGATCGCTGGTGTAAATACTGAATAGAATCGGTGAGTTCACCGCTCCCTGTTGAATACCATTTTTAATTTCGTAGGTTGCGGTAGAAGTTACATTGCCAATTTTGACAACAAATTTTCTACCATTGAGCATATCATAAAGCATATATAAAAGCGGTTTACTTATGCCCAGTCTAGCTAGCTTTAGATACAGACCTTCTAACCATACGGTGTCGAAAGCTTTCTCCAAGTCAACCAGACAAGCACCCGTACACTGTCTTTTAGATTTGTTCCATTGGACATCAGAAACGAGCTTAGACGCGGCATGAATGGTGTCATGTCCCGCCTTAAAACCGAACTGATCGTCCGGTATGATATTGTTGTCCTCCGCCCACTTGGACAGAGCTCTATTTATAACTTTCTCAAATACCTTACTGATACTCGGAAGAAGACTTATCGACCGGAGATTCGCCGGATTGGAGTTGTCCTTACCCTTTTTCGGGAGAGGATGAATCTGAATGAGAAAGAAGAACAAATTTTTATTTTGAACAAACAAAAAAAAAATATACAGAATTGTTTGAGGATTTGAACTGACACCTCTGGCTTATAGTCCGTGTGACAATTCCACCGAGCCATCGTTGCTCTTAGCAACATACATGCTAAAAATGTATTTATGCGTTTTTATTTTTTGTGGTTTGTTTTGTTTTTAATGCAAGTATACCATCTAATGTTGGTATGAAAATGTATTGTATGATTTTGTTTGATTATGACGGTAAGAGTAAAAATGATGACGTTGGTATTTGTATCTTGGCACGTGAGGGTAGTTCAGGTCATCTACTTATGCATTGCAACAAAAGCTTTTGACCGTCAGTAACCTGAAAAAAGTATTTTGATTTCATATTATCCAAAGAATTAAATGCTTACGAAGATAAACGCATTCCATGAAAAAAAAAAAAAACATGAAGCCTTATAACCAAAGATAATTTACTAAAACAATTTGATTCAAATTACTTTTTAAGGTTACTGGTCAGAAGCTCCTGTTTCATTGCAATAGTAGATGAAAGAAATGCAGTGCGTTTTCAATTGCTTTTCGTTCGAAGTCACATATATGCTCAAAAATCGAATAAAAGCCCGAAAAATTTTACTATATTAAGTTGTATCATTTCAATTCAATTCTATAATGGAGTTCTTAAATAAGTTGAACACATTTTCACAAGAAAAGGCGCTTCTACCTCTGAAGGATATGCCTTCAGAATATGTTTGCGGTGCTAAACGCTGCAACACTAAATACGGGGAGAAGATATTGGTGGAACTTGACACCGTAAAATGTTTTCTCCCCGTCAAATTCAATTCGCTGAGCAACGAAGAGGTGATTCAAATGACGAGGCATATGATGAGGGTGATCCAGCCTTCTAGAGGAAGCTTCGGGACAACAATAAAATTTCTTCCCAAACCAGAGGAAGTTGTAGAAGAAGAAGATCTTCAGGAGTTGGAAGTCTTCGAAATGGACGAGGACGAAGATCATCAACCCTACTCGCGCAAGCGAATGCGAACATCAAATTAAGTGTATATACCTTATTGTATTTAAAATAAAAAAATACAAAATATAATCAAAAATGTACAAATTTACAGCCGTATTCATTAGAATCCGCTGAACAGATGAATAGTTATGCACTGCATAAGGACTTATGTAGCCACTATACAACGTTGCATAAATTGTTATGCATAAAATATTTTTCAACCCATTATAGTTATCATAGAGTAAGTATACTACTATATATACTACTATACTACTATCGAAAAAATAAGAAATAATAAACAAAAGACAAAACTTTGATTGCGTTAAATTTATTGATAAATAATTCACTACCAAAAATGCATGGTTCCTACAAATTAAATAACTATCAACTTCATTTTTGCATGAAATTGAATAGCAATACAAAGCATTTCTAATTTGTTTTAGCTTTTTTTGTTAATTTTTTATGAGCCACACATTTCTTTATTAAAAAATTGACCCTAGCGGATGAATAAAATTTCGATGAAAGTGAACTATTCAGAAAACAATTCCAAATATCGAATTCAATAATAAAACAATTAAATTTATAATTAATTATTATAAAATTGGAAACAATTCCAAATCGGAAGACGAAAAGCAAACACAATCTAACCCCAAAATGAAAACTCAAAGTAACTTTTTCTTATTAAAAGAACGATGAACGTGAACTAGTTAGAAAAAAAAAGAACGCACAAATGTCATTAACCCAAAATTTTGGCTGTGAGTTTTGAGTTTGACAATTCGGTAAAAATCCCCATTGGAGCGCAATGTTTTTTTTTATTCTATCTGTCAAAATTCTCGACATGATTGAGCAAAACTGGTCTGTTTCTTGTGGTGCAAGTTAGGGCACATACGCATGGAATTTCAAGGGTGTGATTCTACTTTTTGATTACATTTTCTTTGTTTTCAATAGAAATAGTAATAAATATTACTGGATTTTTATGCCAGAAGCAATAAAAGGCTATATCATATAAAGTTTTTGTTCATAAACATTTAGAAGCATCAATTTTATTGACAAAATATTTTATTTTTCAGTTTTTGAATTTAACGGATTCCCTTTTTTGAATATCCGATTCACCAATTGAGCACATGACCAAGTTTGAGCAAATGCCCTAATGCATACATACAAAGCTCGTTTTGTCCCATTTAAAATGCATTGCAACTACACACATCCTTACTGAATAGGGCATAAATCCTCTCAATTCAGCTTGTAGGGTGAAAGAGCATGGACACCTTAAGTCGGTTCTCTAGGTAGTATTTTCTCTATGGTGTGTGCTGTTTGAAAAATCAATAGAAGTAATTTTGCTGGCGATTGGATTCTTTTTGGTTCTTTTTTAATTTCTTTTAATATTATTATAATTATCCAGTAACTTTGTTATTTTTTTGTGTTCGCAAATAAAATTAAAAATATTTGAAAGAAAAAATACGTCGTTTTTGATTTATTTCATGAATTGTTCCATTCACTGACATCGTGATGTTTTTGTTGAGGAGAAAAATAAAAGGGTGGTGCTTATTTTGTAATGCTTAAAATTCATTTGTATTTTCCCATGAAAGTGATAAAGGTGAATCTTTGTATAATTTTATTTTAATCACGCATGCCGTCGAGCATTTGCAAAAGTTGTAAGATTTGATGGAAAATCTTTAAATTTTGCACATTTATTAAGCAGATTCTATAAAATAAAGTGTACAAAACAATGTTCTTTATTTTTTAAAACAATATCCCAACAAAAATTTACAGTAAATGAACAAAACCAACATTATTAATTGTTGTATTAAATTTTATAAAATATTTTGAAAGTGAGATATCAACACCTCAAAGATTGCAAAAATAAGCACCCCCCTAACATCTATCTACATTATTGCTATGTGTGAGTCAAAGTCACATTCCGATACTAAACAACCCTTTATGTTGGCTCTATACAACCTCCAAACGCGTTTAGCTTATGTTGCTTCTATTCAACGTTGCATAAGTTTATGAATAAGGTTTTTGCGTTCAGAGGCATTATAAAGAATGCATAGCGCTATGCACTCGCTATAATTCGTTTATGCATAAGGCTGTTAATTTTTTTTTATTTTTTCCTGATTAAAGTTGTCGTTTTTTTTTTTACTTGGGCTTGCTACTTTTGAAATTGTTCTTGATGCGAAGTCATCATTTTTTCATGATACAAAAAAAAAACACAATGTGACACAATGAACATACATGTGCTATTTTGTTTTATTTTTAGGTTTAGTGGCACCTTAATTTTTATGAACTTGTCACTTAAATTTTTAAGTTCAAAAGTATATTAACGTGTTGAGAATGAGTTCTAACAGTTCCGTGAGTTTTTTAAATAAATTAAATGAGTTAGGGATAGAAAAACCTTTGGTTAATATCAAGGATCTTTTATCTATTCCCAACATAATTATTAGTTGTAAAAAGTGCCAAACGATTTATGGCGAAAAAGTTATTGTAGAACTAGAAAACAAAAAAGTGTTTCTCCCATCTAAATTTAATTCATTAACTGACGAAGAATTAAATGAAATGAGTGGGTTACTCATGAAAGTAACAAATTCATTGCACAAGGAATTGAATTCTCTTTGCCGGAAAAGAAGTTTGTGTATGAGATTAAGGATAACAAACAAGGTATAATGATGAAATGCTTGAAATAAATAAAATGTTAATTTCTCTTTATCTAGCGTTTTGAGGTAATAACAAACGTGCTGACAAATGTTAAGCGGTTTAATCTTCAGGGGCGAGCAATTGAGTTCAGGATTAAACGGGTACCAGACAACGTGGAACCGACTAATTGAGTAAGAAGAGCAATTAATGACATTGCCAGTTTTGCTTTTAAGCAAAAGGGTGGCTGATGAATATAGATCCAGAAGATAAGGTCGGAGTAGCATTCTGTGGGAAAAAATTTTCTGCGGAGCGAGGTAGCGGCTGGGTCAATTTTAAAACTGCCTCCGAGTTTCATGTAGCAGATTTATGGGAGATGATTTCAAAAGTTTTCCAAAGTAATTCAGAAGGTCTAAGCACAGATTCTTTCTGCATTTAAGTAACAACGGTGAAGATCCCCACTGGAAAAGGAAACCGACGCATGGCCAACTATTATAACACGTTTGAAGAAGAATGTACCAAGCGTCGAGGAATTGTGCCGATAAAAAATAAAGACAATCTTTGCCTTCCACGTGCTTTGGTAGTTGGAAAAGCATTCGCGGAAAAATCATCGGACTATAAAATAATTCGTGATGATACGGACATGGAACAGACGAAAAGAGCAAAACAGCTCTTCGTTGATGCTCAAGTACAGATTCCGCCGGAAGGTTGCGGCATTCCGGAATTACGCCAGTTTCAATATCTTCTATCTGATTACAAAATAACGGTGTATCAGTACAATACAAAAGGCCGGGTAATAATTTTTGACGGGACCCCTACAAATTACTCTTCTGAAAAAAGGATTAATCTTCATAATGCGAAACATTTCAACTTGATTACCTCCTGTACTTCAGCTTTTAGTTGTTCATACTTTTGTGAAGAATGTCATGTACCGTACAACGTTAAGTCAAAACACAGGTGTAACAAATCATGCCCGCAATGTCAGAAAACACCTAGTTGTAAAGAGGTGGAACATGAAATTGATTGTCATGATCAGTAGCGGATCCAGGGGCTATAGGGGCTAAAGCCCCCCCCCCCCCCCACCCCCCCCCCCCCACAGCCGAATCATAAAATAATTTGAAATATAGAAAGCAATACATTACAACTGTAGAATTTTATATTCCGTCTAAAATATAGTTAAGATATGAAATTTGATGGACAAAATAACGTGGTTGGGGTCGAACTATTTACATACGTCAAGTTAGGTAATTTTTTTTCTAAGCCTAAAGATTGGGGATAGAGCCTGAAGCGAATTGGACAAAAACCAAATTGGGGGATGAATATGGACATGTTTCATGCCACGACAATTTTTCCCTAAAAATAAAACCTAGAAAATTGAGACGAAAAAACCAGCTTTGGAACAAAAAGGACTGAGAATTTTGGACAAAAAACCTAGCCGCGGTTAAGTAACTTACTCCCTTAAAACTAACCTAATTCCAGAGAGTTTTAGGGGATCAAGTCTAGGGACTGTCAAAGTCCTAAGTTGGGGCTAAGGCTTGAAGAGATAAGTAAAAAGAGATAAAAAATGGTCGGGGCTTAACATTAAGGTGCCAAATGCCCCAACTTTTTACACTAAAAATAAAGCTAATTTACCGAAAGAAACGCAGTTGAGGCTTAAACCATTGGAGAACAACGGATTGTTAAGTTAAGTGTAAATGTTTAATATAACAGAAACTCTTTCTTACGGCCTTGGCTGCGCTAAGAGATTTTTCGGTTAACGTTTTCAAAATTTGAAAGATCGAAGGCAATTGTACATACAAAACATTTTTGTACTAGGAAATTGTACAGAAATTCTCTAGTCAAGGAGCCAAATTTCAAAAGCGTGAGTTTTCTCTGTGCGCGCTCAGAAAATCATGCAAAAGCAAATGAATATTTGCAATCCCTCTAGGCTCTCGAGTGACGTGCGAATTTGTCGACATATTTTTTTAGCATGAATTTAGCGTATACACGAAAATCCATTCACGCTGGCAGAATTGGGCCGCGGCTTATTTCTTAGAGCAGCTTTGTCTTATGTCCTACAGTGTCAGTTTGAACAAAATAGTTTCGTTGAATTCAGGAAAAATGAGATCTCATAGGATTGATACCGTGTCAAAGCACATATGTATATGAGTTTTTGCGAGTACGAACACTTAAATATAATTTTTCTGACCTAGCCAATTATAAACAGTTTTCAAATATTGTCAAAAATGGGGAGTTCAAAACATACCCACAGCTAATTTAAAAATATAACTACATTATGTAGGTACCTAATCAATTTTTAAATAATATAAATAAACTAATTTGTACGCGTGGTTCAAGCATATATGGCTAAAAATTATTAATTTTATTAATACAATAACTAGTTATACCAGATACTATCATCTTTTGGTGGCCTTTGAATTTGTTTCTGTCTCCGCTACAGCAATTATAAATAATTGTTATTGTACTTTGTATTGAAAACATTTTAAAGCGCCACAGGAGCGGATATAAAGGCACCCAAAAAACGGATATCATTAAAGGAAAAGTGGGAATGTCAAAATTCTACGTCTTTTATATAACGACAAATGAATCTCCATATATCTTTTTCACAAAAAAAATACTTGATCCTTAAAGGTTAGGCCGCACTCGCTGGAATTGCACTGCATCGGAACTAGACTCCACGACTTCGTATGAATTTTTATGAAGTTCAGTTGCCGCTTAGTGCGATATAGCTCCTAAAATTTCATAAAAAATAATGTTTTGCCGCGTTGTCGTGAAGTGTAGTTCGTCTGAAGTTGAGTACAGTCTTTCATTAAACCTAAACTGATCTCTATTATTTGTTATAAATTATAAAATTGATCTTAGAACAAGCAAGTTTTATTACTTAAGATCTCAAACTGAATCTCCAAACTCCAAGCTCCGCCCACAGCCAATTCCTAGATCCACTATTGGTCATGATTGCCATATGAGCTTCCGAGGTAAAACATGTTTTGATAACCACAAATCATCGAGCTCTGGCAAACAAGCAATTTGTGATGAAATGAAACGATGCTTTAAATGTCTGAAGACAATTGGTCCAAGAGAATATTTTTGCAACGAATATTTTTGCAAACAGTGTACAAAATTTGTTCCCAATGACCATCAGTGCTATATACTAACAGAGGTTATTTAGTTAAGCTTGCTTAAATATTAAAGTTGCCTTTAAATCACGTTACTTAAATTTGTATCTATAATCAATATTCCTTTTATACTTAACTAAACAACCGTAATGTAACGTAACGCAAGAAAATTGACAAATCTGATACAAATTTCTAGTACATTTTTCCCTCTCAGGCTATTTCTGTCAGATTTCAAAAAAAATTTGCATACACAAAAGAGTGCACAAATAAAAAGACAGAAAGGGAAGCAACTGGGTGTATGTGTGTATGCATCGTCAAACACAGAAGAAATGAAACCATTCCACTTCGGTTTTTTTTTTATTTGGTTTTCAGAAATTTCCTTCCTATATTGGTGAGAAAGTATATCGTTTATTATATTATTTTCTTTAACAAAAAAACAAAACAAAACAATTTAAACCCGGCCATCACAGTACACACATAAATATTTCCTTACTCAACCTGCGCACAATTTGTTTTGATAAAAAAAAAAAAACAATTCTCATGTGTCAAAATAAATTTAAGTTGGCTTTGTTAAGCCTTAAAACGCTTTGGATGGTGTTTAAGTTACGTTGCTTAAATGTGGAAATTGATTATAGATACCGATTTCACACTTAAGTGATATTTAGAGGTAGTTTAGAGTTAAGAAGCCTTTAAAATTTCTTTATAGATTCGGCTGTAAGAGATGTAAGAACACCAAAAACAGACAAGTGCCTCTACATTTTCTATGATTTTGAAAGTAGACAGGAAGACAACCAAACTAACCAATCTGAAGAAAATTTGCTGAAAATACACAAATCAAACCTATGTGTATTTCAACAAAGATGCAGCTCCTGTATTGAAGTTGAAAATTTACATTTTTGTAATGTGTGTAAATTTTGGGAGCAAATTATAACTCAAGACGTAGTATCAAGATTTCTGCATCATATAATGGAAGTTCGAAAGATTTTCAAGAAAGTGATAGTAATAGCACATAACGGTCAGGCTTATGATCACCAGTTTATTTTAAACTATATTCTGGTTAAAACAAGTCTGAAACCCGAACTTATTATGCGCGGAACTAAAATTTTAATGATGACGATAACAAATGTGCAGTTCCTAGACTCGGTGAATTATTTTCCCATGGCACTGTCTAAGCTACCAAAAGCCTTCGATCTGTCTCCTTCATTAAAGAAAGGCTTCTTCCCGCATTTTTTTAACCTGGCAGTGAATGAAAAATACGTAGGAAAACTGCCTGATGCAAAATATTACGGTCCGGATACTATGAAAGCTGAAGATCGTGAAGTCTTTCTTAAATGGTATGGAGACCATAAAAACAGCGAATTTAATATGCAACGTGAGTTAATTGATTATTGCATCAGTGATGTAAAAATTCTAACAGAAGCCTGTCTTAAATTCCGGAAACTGTTCTTAGTGCAGAGTAACGTTGAACCCTTTTTAGAGTGTACAACAATCGCATCAGCTTGTAGTCTTCTTTATCGACGTAATTTACTCGAAGAAAATATTATTGGCTTGATCTCGAAAAATGGCTATAGATTAAGTGATAATTACTCGAAAGTTTCGATCAAATGGTTAATTTGGGAAGCAACAAATCGAGATATTTACATAAAGCATGCTGCCAATGGAAAAGAAATGGTTGTAGCAGGAGTCAAGGTGGATGGGTTCTGTGAGGAAACTGGTCAAGTTTTCGAATTTCATGGATGTTATTATCATGGACACCCTTTGTGCTTGAATCACAGAAGAGATGAGCCCTTGGGAAAGGATCAATTCGATACACTTAACCTGAGGTACAAAAGAACACAATCGAAAATAGCTCGACTAAATTCTTTTAATTATGACGTAATTGAAATCTGGGGTTGTGAGTTTGAAAGAAAGCTGTCGCTTATGAGCCGTAGTGATTTAGAATTTTTAGAAACCCACCCTCTTATTGAAAAATCCCCACTTAATCCTCGAGACGCTTTTTATTGAGGAAGAACTGGCAATACAACTATGCATTATAAATGTAGAAAAGATGAAAAAATCAAGTACCTAGATATATGTTCTTTATACCCTTGGGTATGTAAATATGGTTAATATCCTAAAGGGCATCCACAAGTATATACAGAGCCAATCATAATTTCTCAAATGAAGTTAGAAAATATTAGTGGAATTATAAAATGTAAAGTAATACCTCCAGAAAAATTGTTTCACCCTGTCCTACCATTAAAACAAAACAATAAGCTGATCTTTACATTATGTCGAACATGTAGCAGCATCAGATCAAAGAATAAATACTGTCATCATTCAGATAACGATCGAGCTATATATGGAACATGGGTTATTGAAGAAGTGAATAAAGCAATTGAAAAAGGATATAAACTTGCTGAGATATTTGAAATATGGAAGTACGATGTAGTACAATATGACAAAGATTCGGATTCAAAAGGACTTTTTGATACTATGATGGATAAATTTCTTAAAATTAAACAAGAAGCTTCCGGATGGCCCAGCAACTGTGAAACCGAAGAAGAGAGGCAACATTACATTACTCATTTCTAAGACAAAGAAAATATTCAGCTTGATTATTCTTGCATTTCGAAAAATGAGGGAAAAGATATTTTTCTAAGTTGATATTGAATGCATTATGGGGAAAGTTTGGTCAAAGAAAAAACCAAACACAGACACGTGTTGTTAACAGTCCCTCTGAGTTATACGAAATCCTTACAAAACCTTCTTTACAAGTTTGTAACGTATTACCAATAAATGAAGAAAATGTAATTGTAAACTACTTAAGTAAAGAGGAAGCAATAGAATGTTTGTCTACTGCAAATGTTAGCATTGCTGTACTGTACTGATTCTTGGAAAAATTGGATAGAAGAGTACTGTATTATGACACAGACTCTGTAATTTATATAAGTCGAGAAGGAGAGTTCGAACCAGAGGTAGAAGACCTAATTGGAGACTTGACAGATGAGCTTGAGTCTTACGGCAAAGGTAGTTATATAACGGAATTTGTAAGTGGCGGTCCAAAAAACTACGCTTTTAAGATCTTTAACTTTAAAGATAACGTTGAAAACTTTGTGTGCAAGGTTAAAGGTATATCCCTCAACTACTCATCTTCAAAAAACTTTGAGAGTATAAAAGAAGCAGTTCTAAATGTTGATCGAAATGAAAGCATCCTAATTGTTTCCGATAACATACGTCGTACTATGATAACGAAAACGGAACAAAGACTTACAGACCTATTTCGGAGAAACGTTACTTCCTCCCTGATAATAGTTCCCTTCCGTATGGATTCATGAGAAAAACCGACTCATTGTTAGATGAATGAAAATTTTATTCTATACTTTTGTCTTAATAAATAATAAAAACAAAAAAAAAAATCAGTTTATAATAAAGATTTTGTTTCATTTTAAAATGGGTGTTACAATAGACGACCTCCACTTATGAACTTACTCAAAAGATAAACATTTTGAAGTGCACAACATTTCTCGTGGTACGTACATTTTAATTGGTTTGGATAAATAATTTTGAGATCTTTAAAATTTGGACAGGTGTATTTTTCTTCAATGTTAACAACATCCACATTTTCATTTTTTAGTATCTTTTTAAGCCAATGTGTTTTTTCTAACGTAAACCAATCTATTTTTAATTTCGTGTTGGAGAAATAACTTAACGTGACCACTGTCCATAGCTAAGCCGTGATGATTATGAAATATCCAATTAGCTTGTTTTTTAAGTGACATTGGAAGTAGACTAAAATTTAATGGAGGTGTAAAAATAAAATGATGGTGACGTCCATTGTGGTACACGGCTGCCTCCTTAAAAATTAACTCATTGTTGAATCCTCTAAATCCTTGAAAGTCTGCAATGTAATTTAACATGTTTGTTGAGAGTACGGTCGTATGGAATGTACTTGATTAACTGTTAAGTGAGTTTGTTTACTTCTCCAGTTATTGGATTGTATTCAATAAAACGATCATGAAGAATCAGACAATACATTGTTGTTGAAGGTGGAACAACAGTAAATGTTTTGAGTTCGATTTTCACATCAACCGGTCCGGTTTTAATTGATTCATTTTGACGGGAACAATCAATTAGCAAAATTGGAGCGATTTCTTTGCATTCTTGACGAGATAATAGTGGTTGTGGTGGTTTTTGATAATAAGATGGTTGAAATTTAATGTACATGTCATACAGAATTGCGTATCTATCCAGATCAAATTTAAGATTTAGATCTTCGCGTGGATAGGACTCAGAGTTCAAATGAACTTTGACATTACTCACATCACACTGTTTTATTTGCTAACATCTTTATCTCGTAGGTTTTTCCGTGCTGTTTGTAGAGCGATTATAATACATCTTGGCTTTTCAAGCTGACTTGAAGTTTTAACTGTCCACACATGATCAGTAGAAGGTGGAAGTGTAGGATATTTGTACATTTCCCAATTTCGAAAATTAATTTGAATTGGTTTCGTTTGTATTTGTTTTAATAGCGAAATGTGTGGAACTCTCCATTGCAGCTTATGAATTGTAAGTTTTAAATCTTCTTTTTCCGTAGTAATATAAGCGTTTTCATTAGATCTAGTACGAATTAAAATCAATTCATGCCTAGCATTTGCAATGATCTTTTTATAATCCTCAGCAAATCCTAAAAGATTTTTCAATGGAATACAAAAGTTGAATTTCCCTGATGAAAGTTCGATTGTACTGTTTCCTGTCCATGAAGCATTTTCTAAACATTTACTTTCATTCTCATTCAATGATATAAATTTTTTTAATACTGTTGTTATACCAAAATTTTTATTGTTTTCAATAGCTACACCGTTAAGTTCGTAGTGTATTTCCTCGAAAAGAAATGCCATAGCATTGTTACAGAGTTTTGCTGTAGAAGTCTTTCCATCTGTTTTTTGTAAGACTTCCTTCTATGTAAATAAAACTTTCGCTGGGTAAAATGCACAAGTCCTGTTGATGTATAGGGATACGTATTTCATCACTGGTATTGAAGGATTGAAGAAATGGTGAATAACAATGGTACTCAAATTTAGTTATGCTGTTATCATAGCTTCGTCCTTGGGTAATATTCAATATTTGACTCATTTTTTTTTTACTTTAACACAAATCCTAGTGAAAGAAGAAAATCATTATTTTCAGGCTTTAGTTTTGGTCTTGTCAGCTTTGGTGTTCTATGAGAACTAACTGAATTAACATCTTTGACTGTGGATATATAATTATAGACCAACATTATACAGAGTTTGGTATTAAATGCAATCGAATTGTTATTGTTTCTCCTCTAAAATTTATCAAATCTCCGTCTTGATCTACGAGCTTTAAAGATAAAGAAGTGATTCGTTTGACATTCACAGGTAAATAGATAACATTTTTTGGAACTTCTATGATTTTATACCCCGCTCCTGCTTCTGGTGAGAATTCATGTATTGTATTCATAGGAGTATTATTTAAATAGGAACCAACTATAATATTGCACTCAATGCGTATGACATTTACTTTATTAATATCAACAGGTAAATCTGACAGGTGCAATATATTTGGTTTAAGTATGCGTTTACTAAAACCCAGTAGTTTTCCAATAGTTCTAGGTCTATCGAAGTAAATTGGCTCATTACTTTCGACTTCTGCTTTCAATGTATTATTATTTGCTTCTATTTTTATTATTGCTGAAGATTTTCGTATTGACAATGCTTCTGAAATCACGAGGGAAATATCATCAATTTGATATGATCCTATTGGAATTTCAATTTCGGGTTCGCCTACATGAAATCTGTTGTTTCTGTCATCCACATTGGGTATGGAGTTGTATGTTTGAAAATCAATCAACCCGCAAACGTAGTCTCCTTCCAAATTTAAGGGTGGAAAATATTCCGTTGTTAAATGAGAACTATTCCCGCTTAGTGTAAGTGTTAACGCCATGATCATAAAAACAAAATGAAATTATTTTTGCAAAGAGTCTTTATTTATTCAATTTACCACAATCATATAAGAATTTTAAACATTGATGGCCACAATTATTCGAATCATAATCTTGGTACCGAGTATAATTATAGTTGATTGTTTTACCTAAATTTCGCTTGGTGGTTGAAGGTTCCCAAAGCTATCAAAATATTCTATTTCCTTATCGTTTTTATAATACGCTACCCAATGTGTTCCAGGTCCGTTTGAAGAATCAAGATTTACAATTCCACACTCGTTTTTCCATGGTTTATTTTTTGGCAAATTATCGCGCATGTAAAACTCCTCGAAAATGAGGGATTACATATTTTGCGAAATTCCTCAAATCTATTTCATTCAATGCACGTTTGGGGAGCGATCTTAAAAGTTTTTTGACTGGGGATTTAAAAATAAACCAAGTCCTTTCTTATATGGCTTTAGATGTAATCCATGACCCATTGCAATAGCTTCCATTTTTTGGTTATGACGTTTCTTCTCTTCTAATTCTTTTTTAACGTTTTTAGCGTCATTGACAGCCTTAGCTACCCCCGCAGCACCTCCAGACAATGCCCCTAATGCTGAAAACCCTGCGAATAGGGGTACAAGAAATGGTACTACACCACCAGATTTAGGTACAGAAATAACTCTGGGTGTTTTAATGTTGTTTTTCTTCATTGTCCTATTAGCGGTTGACAAAGCAATTTTTATAGCTTTCTCTAACTTATGAGGACTTTTCAACATAAGGAGTTTCCCAACATTTTTGACTGATTAGTTGAAAGTCAGTTTAGACTTGTTGTTCTTTATTTTATTTATTGCAAGTTTGCACTTGCCTTTTATTTTGTTAGTTACACCCATTCCTAATTTTACTTTTGACTTCATTAAATTAGCAACTAATAACGCACTTATTTACTTATTTATATTTAGTTGTTATCAACATGCGATTCATAAAACAGAGGCAACGTTTGCCAATAATAAATGTTGATCTGACCAAAAATGTTGAACCAACAACGAAACATAGTAAATTATTACCAAATAGCATAAGGGGATTGATTACAGGGCCCTCGAATTGTGGAAAAACCAATGTTATGAAGACTTTGTAGCAACATCCAAATGGTTTAAAATTTGAAAATATTTATATTTACTGTAAGTCATTACATCAGCCAAAGTATGAGTTTCTACGGAAAGCTGTAAAACCAATAAAAAATGGGGATTCCATTAAAATTCCTTCCAACTTACGAATTCAGCATTAAAATCATCCTCCAGTAATTTTAACGCAGCCTCATGACAAACACCTTGAATTTCAGCTCCTGAATATCCCTCTGTTCGGGAAACAAGTCATCTGCCAGAGGCATATTTATAAGTTTATTTTAAATATTCTTCGTCTTGATTTAGCATCTGGTAGACCAACATAAACAATTCTATCTATTCGACCAGGGGCCTATTTCACAGCTACTACATTAGCTACATCAACTTTTAAAACAGCATTCTACAACAACGCCAGTTATATTTCCGTTCAAATTTTCTATTCTGTACAACTGGAAGTGTTGAATGTGAGAAACAGACAAATGCAACAGAGATATAATTGTTGTTGCTGTTGGACGCTGTTGTAAAAGTTGATGTAACTGATGTAGAAGCTGTGAAATAGGCCCCAGGCCTTAATTAAGCCTTACCTATCATATTAGGTCTATTTGTTGCAGCGACAATTGTAATATCTTTCAAAATGTTACACTATCCAATTGGGCAAGAAGTTGTGTTAAGACGCGTTCTTTCACCGATGTTCCACCACCTTCGGAGCTACGTTCACCGCCAATAGCATCAATTTCATCAAGATTATTATCGACGGAGCAACCCGACAAGCTTTGCGGAATACCTCACGAACCGCCCGTCTGATTCACCCACCCACATAGAAAATAATTCAGGACCTTTGATTGAAAGAAAACTAACCTTGCTTTCAGTAGCCAATGCCTTTGCGATCAACGTCTTTAAGCAACCTGGAGGGCCGAACGAGTAAATTTTTCCGGATAAAGTAGAGGGCATTCGATAGCTTGTCTAAGCTTATGCTTAAGGTCATCTTGTCCACCGATGTCTTCCCATTTAACATTTAGATTTTCAATAAGAACTACACGCATAGCACTTAGTTTAAGATTATGTCTCACCGGATTTTGTGTTGTCCGTTTTTTACAGCAGCCAAGGACGCTGTGTATATAAGATTCAAAAGTTCCGAACCATAGATAAGCAATACCATAGATAAACAATATAAAGATACAAATCCTTGGCTGTCAATCCGGTTTGCATACAAGCTAAAAAGTGGGTTGGCCGTGGTGGAAATTAGTAAGTTGCACTAGTGTGATTTAAAACACGCATACTTGTGCAACTTACTGGTTTCCACCACGGTTCATGAGTTTTTGATGAATATGTTCAAAAAGTATATAAGCGACATAACCAATTCATTAAGTGCAAACCAGACCTAAAATCATTTGGTTTACAATTAAGTGGACATTAAATGGTGCGGTATAAATTGAGTGGTATTAAAATATTATAACAAAAATACATACTGAAAATAATATATCAATAAATATAAGTTCAATTAAAAGTACAAGTGACCTCAACTCCAGAAATAATTGTGTTTCGCCCAAGGTATAACAGTGGGCTCTTCAGTCAGTCTGTTATACCCTACTAAGACACAAATTTTGGTCGATGTTTACCGACTCTTATAAAAATCACAGCAAAAAGATACTGTGAATTTTATTATTCTAGGGGAATTTGTTTAAATTCGTGCACCCAGAAAATAAATACCCGTGGTCAGGTTTTTTATAATTAGAAGATGAAGAAATTTAAATATTAAAATATTGAAATTACTTCTGTTTTAAGTGGAGTGAATGAATAAAATTCAATTAAAAGTACAAGTGACCTCAACTCCAGAAATAATTGTGTTTCGCCCAAGGTATAACAGTGGGCTCTTCAGTCAGTCTGTTATACCCTACTAAGACACAAATTTTGGTCGATGTTTACCGACTCTTATAAAAATCACAGCAAAAAGATACTGTGAATTTTATTATTCTAGGGGAATTTGTTTAAATTCGTGCACCCAGAAAATAAATACCCGTGGTCAGGTTTTTTATAATTAGAAGATGAAGAAATTTAAATATTAAAATATTGAAATTACTTCTGTTTTAAGTGGAGTGAATGAATAAAATTCAATTAAAAGTACAAGTGACCTCAACTCCAGAAATAATTGTGTTTCGCCCAAGGTATAACAGTGGGCTCTTCAGTCAGTCTGTTATACCCTACTAAGACACAAATTTTGGTCGATGTTTACCGACTCTTATAAAAATCACAGCAAAAAGATACTGTGAATTTTATTATTCTAGGGGAATTTGTTTAAATTCGTGCACCCCGTGGTCAGGTTTTTTATAATTAGAAGATGAAGAAATTTAAATCTTAAAATATTGAAATTACTTCTGTTATATTCTGTTATATTCTGTTATAATCTCTTATATTCTGTTATATTCTGTTATAATCTGTTATATTATTCTGTTATATTCTATTATATTCTGTTATATTCTGTTATATTGTTTCTGTTCTGTTATATTCTGTTATAATCTGTTATATTATTCTGTTATATTCTATTATATTCTGTTATATTCTGTTATATTCTGTTATATTGTGTTATATTCTGTTATATTCTGTTATAATCTGTTATAATCTGTTACATTCTGTTATATTCTGTTATATTTTGTTATTTTCTGTTATATTCTGTTATATTCTGTTATTTTCTGTTATATTCTGTTATATTCTGTTATACTCTGTTATATTCTGTTATATTCTGTTATATTCTGTTATATTCTGTTATATTCTGTTATATTCTGTTATATTCTGTTATAATCTCTTATATTCTGTTATATTGTGTTATATTCTGTTATAATCTGTTATGTTAATCTGTTATATTCTGTTATATTCTGTTATAATCTGTTATATTCAGTTATATTGTGTTATATTCTGTTATAATCTGTTATGTTATTCTGTTATATTCTATTATATTCTGTTATATTCTGTTATATTGTGTTATATTGTGTTATATTCTGTTATATTCTGTTATAATCTGTTATAATCTGTTATAATCTGTTACATTCTGTTATATTCTGTTATATTTTGTTATTTTCTGTTATATTCTGTTATATTCTGTTATATTCTGTTATATTCTGTTATATTCTGTTATATTCTGTTATATTCTGTTATATTCTGTTATATTCTGTTATATTCTGTTATATTCTGTTATATTCTGTTATATTCTGTTATATTCTGTTATATTCTGTTATAATCTCTTATATTCTGTTATATTGTGTTATATTGTGTTATATTCTGTTATAATCTGTTATGTTAATCTGTTATATTCTGTTATATTCTGTTATATTCTGTTATATTGTGTTATATTTTGTTATAATTCTGTTATATTCTGTTATATTCTGTTATATTCTGTTATATTCTGTTATATTCTGTTATATTCTGTTATATTCTGTTATATTCTGTTATATTCTGTTATATTCTGTTATATTCTGTTATATTCTGTTATATTTTGTTATATTCTGTTATATTCTGTTATATTCTGTTATATTCTGTTATATTCTGTTATATTCTGTTATAATCTGTTATATTCTGTTATATTCTGTTATATTCTGTAATATTCTGTTATATTCTGTTATATTCTGTTATATTCTGTTATATTCTGTTATATTCTGTTATATTCTGTTATATTCTGTTATATTCTGTTATATTCTGTTATATTCTGTTTTATTCTGTTATATTGTGTTATATTGTGTTATATTGTGTTATATTCTGTTATATTCTGTTATATTCTGTTATATTCTGTTATATTCTGTTATAATCTGTTATAATCTGTTATGTTATTCTGTTATATTCTGTTATATTCTGTTATATTCTGTTATATTCTGTTATATTTTGTTATATTCTGTTATAAT
>CASGHW010000148.1:0-29546 GCA_949320155.1 Melangyna quadrimaculata
AAACAACCTATAAATTAAAAAAAAAAAAATATTTTTCAAAAATTCACTTTGCAAAAACCAAAGCTTTATTTAAAAATTTTTCAGATACCTATTATCTATTTTTTAATCAGCTTCATAACAACATACCATATATTTCAATAAAACGTCATACTGATTTATAGTAAATTTTTTCTTTAATATCTATTTCGCCATTTTTGTCTTTCAGACGTTCATATCTCGAGTTGTACATTTTTAACAATTTTTTTTGTCATGTATAACTTTCATGTATTTAATCAAAACTGTCAATTGCAAAAAAAATCATTTCACTATGACTTACCATTTAAAAAATAAGATTTAGACCTTTTAATACCTACTTTAATTTAAAATTTCAAAATATGCCGTATTTGAAAATTTTTAAATTGAATTTCCTCATACTATATTTTTTGAATATCCTTATGGCTTACCACATAAGCGCAACTGTTGGTTTGGACACTAACTAAAAAACTGTATTCCTTTTATCTGGTAAAGAGTAAGGGTAGACATCGTCCTATGGCGGGCTCCCCGACTATAGACGCCTTGATTTGTATCAATATCCCATCAATAAACTCATAGATCATAGAGCAAATAGTGCTTAGCCTTGCACTGTACATAACGCTTCCTAAACGAAGTCATATCAAAAAAGGTAAAAAGGTAATAGTCTAAGAGCCCACAGAAAATTTAGGGGTGTGAAAGTGAACCAAAAAAAAAAGTATATGAGTCGAATGGTGTGGTAATGCTTATGAAAGAAATACAAGTTATGCAGTCCCTGGAGGCGGCTTAAGATGCGTTATATAGCAATTTGAAAACCTTAAAAAATCAACTTTGAGGATGATTGTGTAAACCAAAAATAATGATTATCCATCCCTAGGTATTGATCCCCTGATTACAGATCCGTATGTCCAAGACCGATTGGAGGCGGCATTTACCCTGCCAGACCGTTTGAAAAACCGTAAAAATCAATTTTGAGGATGCTTGTGTGAACCAAAAAAATGTTAACCCATACCTAGGTATTGAGTCCCTGATTACAGATCCGTATGTCCAATACCGTTTGGAGGCGGCATTTGCCCTGCCAGACCGTTCATTGTACACGAAAAATTTAAAAGAAATGGGTACAAAAATTATTAAAAGCAACGGTAAGAACTAAAACGCCCTTTTATTTTTGTATGTAAAGTCAGAAGTCCCTTCTATCATTTCTTTTTTTAAATAAAGTTGTTTTAGTGATCAGTTTTTAAAATATTAATTTTCAAACTCAAAATTTTGATTAAAAAAAATAAAAAAATGTTCAAAATACTTTTTTTTAGGTACTATTTTTACTTTCCAAATTCAATGATCTTATCAAATCATAGTCAAATACTAAAAACCAGACGGTTCTAGAACTTTTACTTTTCAAGATATTAAAAAACTTTCTCATAGAACTAAGAAGAATGCAGATAAATGATCATTTTAACAAACTTGATTATCATCTACCTCGTTTTTTCTTGTTTTTACTAAGAAGTTGGTTTCTTTATTTAGTAATATCGTCAAGAGTGATTGTCAAAAAACCAATGCACCCACAAAGAGTGACTGTTTGGTGCGGTTTATGGGCTGGCGGCATCATCGGGCCGTATTTTTTCTAAAATGAGGCCGGTCAGGTAGTTACTGTGAATCGTGTTCGCTATCGTGAGATGATAACGAACTTTTTATGGCCCGAATTGGAAGATTTGGATGTGGACAATATGTGGTTTCAACAGGACGGTGCCACTTGCCATACAGCTAACGAAACAATGGCTTTTTTAAGCGACAAATTCAATGACCGTGTTATCTCACGTAGTGGCGATGTCAATTGGCAGCCAAGATCATGTGATTTGACACCTTTGGACTTCTTACTTTGGGGTTATTTCAAAGAAAAGGTGTACGCCGATAAGCCAGCAACAAGGATGATATAATTCGGCACATTAACGGCATAGAACCTCAATTATGCCTCAGCGTCATCAAAAATTTGGACCATCGGATGGAGGTGTGCCGCCGATGTCGCGGCGGCCATTTGGCCGATACTTGTTTTCATTCATAAATTGAACTATACCAATATTATCATAATAAAAAGAAATGAGATTAATTTGCTAAATAATTTGTGTTTTATTCAAAATCAACATCGGCCCTTAAAATTTAATCACCCTTTAGTCAAAAGTGCTAAGTCGCTTCAAGAAAATTGATTCAGTTGAATCGAAAATCTCACCCTGTGAAAAATAATTACAGTTACTAGACACTTCCATTTTTGTATTTTCCATTTCAATAATTTTCACACATGTAGCCTTCTGAAATGAGATGTATTTAAACTATTACTATCCTTTTCTTTAAAAATCGTTTCGGAGGGGCCTTCAGCCCCTCGAGCCCCCTCTAAGTACGTGCCTGTCCACACGAACATTTTCTATATGTCAGATACCGAATACCAATGTTGTCAGCAAATCAAGTTCAGAATTGAATTTACTCAAGCTAATTGGCTAAGTGGAACAGTTTATATCTGCAAACGACCATTCTATTAAACATCATACCATACCTAAATTTGTTTTACCCAGAATTTTTATAATATCTTATCCTATTAGACTAGTTTTGTGTGTGATTTTATTTCCATTTATATCTGAAAAACACACAAGTATAAATTGTTATTATTATCGTTTGAGAATTTAACATCACATCTCATGCAAAAACCTCTGTAGTAAACTACCTTCTGGCCTATCGCTCTAACCAATATAGCAATTTACCTCAAATCTTAAGCCTGTCCGCCCAGAGAAAAACAAAAGAACAAAGTACAAACTCACAATTTGTGTGCTCACATGTTCTCCAACAACAAATATTATACTAGCGAGGGAAAATTTAGATGAAGACAATGATGATGACCGCACGGAACTGACCAAATATGAAATCAAATCAAAAATCGTTTGACTGGAAATGCACTCATTTGCTGACCCTGAACGGTCCGGTCCGGTTGGTGGAGCAGCGGCGATCTCTCCCACATGCTCTGAATCAACAAAAACAAAAAATAATCCAGATTGTAAGGCTGCTTAGATTGTGGCTCCATTTACCCACATATAGAGAATAATACTGTAGAGCTATGCCACGGTCACCCGCACATCCAATCTATCGCCGAAGTAGCCTCCGGGCCACCGGTACATCGAGTTTAAATATTAGAAAAAGCAACGCGAATATCATGAACTATTCACCAGGATGATGATACCGCTCAGCATAGAGACAATGGTTCCTTTTCTTTTATCCATCCCGGAGGGGTGGGTTCTTTTACTATATGGAAGAGGATTCTCGTGGAAGAAGAGGTTATGTTCGCCCATGTAAGTACGTGCATGCAAACGGATATGTTGGTAGTTGAACATGGCTTTTCCGTTCGTCCGTAGTCCAGTCATGGTCGTCATCGTCTTCTTCGTCGTCGTCATGAGATTTGACCTGCTTCGAGATCAACTTGTGCATAAATTGCACAGCGGACCGCGGAAATTGGATTCAAAGAAATTAACCTCTATGTCTGCATTGCCGATGCACCGGGTCCCGTTCCGAACAATATTGTCTAGCGATATGCGCAATGCATATGAGCTCAAAAGAGAGGCTATAATTTTTAGTTTGTGGTCGAAATAGGGGAATAACGCCTCCCTCGTCGTCCACCGATCCACTTGAAGAAAAACATTCGATAATAATTGTGTGTGCGATATGCTCTGATGTTCTGCAATGTTTCAACTACAAAAAGGTGGTTTTGCTAAACAGTGCTATTGCTCTTTGAGTTCGATGGATTTTTGCTCTTTTTTTTATCTGTTGGTTCAAGATGAAAATTGAAACTCCTCTTTTGGATTTTCAAGCCGTGTGGGAACTGTGGCGTAAGGATCTAAAAGCGTAGATTAGTCCGTTGTGCGGTCTTGAATGGAGAATTTTTTTTCTGTGACAGATACATTTTGGGAAACATAATCTCTGTGGTATGATGGATATTGGTTAGTCTCAGTAGTAGGTATACCGATATAGTTTGAAATAAGCAATTAGGCGTCTGCAGATTAATTATTGTGAATGTGCATATCAAACAAACCCTAAGAATTCGATAAATTGGTCATTGGAATTTCAATTCACAAGAAAATTTGTGAATCGTTTTTGAACATAAATATTTTTGATAAGATAAGTAAGTGCTAAGCTTGAATATTTTTAGGCTATGGTTTCTAGGACATTTCAATAGAGTTGTGAATTCGGGTTGATATACAGACAAACGTTTTTGAAGTAGGCATTTATGACAAACAAAATAATATTTTAAGTTTGATTAAGTTTAAGCCATTTTTAAAAATAACTTAAGGGCATGAACAACATTTTAAACCTTTACCTACACTGTTTTTAACGAGTGGCTATATACGCTCCAAAAACTCATTCCTCTTAAAAACACATCAACTAACTTTATCCGCTATTGGAGTACCTATACCATAGGTAAATAAAAATAGAGTTAATATTTTTTTAAAATCAACTGATTTACTATTAATAGAGCAACCGACCATTTTATATGGTAGCACTCCTTCACCAAGCTTTTTCTGTAAAATGTTAACTGTAAAATGTTTGAATAACTTCTTCATTATAAGGAAACAGCTTCAGTTCATTAAATGTAAGAAATGTGCCCTCCCGTGATCCTGTACAGAATACAATTTTTCAGAAATTATAACCGTATTGGTATTGGGAGACCTTTGCTTGGAAAGGCATACATGTCTCTGTTGAAAAATAAGTGGCAGAAAATTGCTAGGCAATCACGGTGGAATCCTTCAAGGAATCCGATTTAGTCACGGAATATCCGATAAAGTCTTGGATGAACCCAGAAAAATCACGGATGAATTTCGTAAAATCACTGATGAATCCTATAAAAGCGCATATGAAACCAGTGGAACGACATATGAATCAGTGAAATGAACGGACGAGTCCTGTAAAATCACCGACAAATACGGCAAGCTCAAGAACAAACATGATAAAGTAACGAATGAGCTCTGTAAAACCACGGACGAATCTTATAAACAAAGCAAGAAATTGCCAATGTAAGCTATTGGTTCAATAATTATAATCATTGAAAACGAAGTATTACAACAAGTTAGAACATAAATTATTCCGAATTCCAGTCACAGTTGATGTCTTAAGTACTGTACTATTATTAAATTATTAAAATAAATATTTACGCTCATCCCTGACTCACTGACTGAATAACTGTATAACGCTTCAATGCAATTTTCCAAAAAAAAATTAACTTTTTTACAAAAAAAAAATAACTTTAAAAAAAAAAAAAATATCTTTTCCAAAAAATCAAAATTACTTTTTTACAAAAAAAAAAAAATAAATTTATTCCAAAAAAAAATCTTTTTTCCAAATCAAAAATTAACTTTTTTCAAAAAAAAAAATAACTTTTTTACCACAAACAAAATTAACTTTTTTACAAAAAAAAACTTTTTTACAAAAAAAAATATCTTTTTCAAAAACCACGTTTAATTAACGCTCATCCCTGACTTAGTAAGGCTGCTATGATAATAAGCTAAAATCGGAAAATCGGCTGCTGCTCCTAAACGATAAATACAGGGGAGTATCGGATGCTTAAAATTTTTAGGGTTGACACTTTTCTAGAAGAACTCGGAAAATCGGCTCCTGCTCTTAACGAAAAATCAAAAAAATACAGGCAATATATTAGAAGATAGGTCTTAAATTGGCTTAAATTGGGTAAAATTTTAGGGATTGCACATCTATAAAAGTAATTTTTTTTTTGAAAGTGAAGGGTGAGGTTGTTTACTAGATTTTATAAATATAATGACTCACATAAAATAATATTACATATTCGACGGGTGCCTTTGGCGACCTGCAAGCCAGCAACCTTTTTTTTATAAGCCTGCAACCTACTAATTATAAATAGCTAAGGTACGTTATGGACAAAACAAGAAGACCATTAAAAATATGTTTAAGTTTCTTATAAAAACTCAAGTATAGGAATATATTTCGAATTTTTGTTTGCATTTTTATATTTTAAAAATAAAGTGGACCGCTCAGGCCATACAAATAATCATAATATTTAAATTAACAATTTTAAAAAATTAGGAAATTAGAAAACTAAAAGGTAAAATAAGGGGACAAAAGTACAAGACCACTTTAGAGAGATTATAGGAAATTGATTACTTTTTTGCTAAATTTTTAACAGAATATTACTATTTCTTAGGTTAGCCTTTTGTATCATTCCATACACTACTTTTTTAAGGATTAGCTTTACTTTTAAGATGGTGGCAAGTAGTTGTTTTCCGAACTAACCAAGATTTTTTTTGTTTAAGTCCACAAATCTTCTTAATTTTTCGAATATTCGGCATCCCGAGACTTCTTAACAATACCCAAGATATTTTTTTATCATCTCGACTCAACCTGCACACTCTAGCTTTTTTTCACACTTTACCTGAATAACAATGTAACTTTTAACTGAAATGCCAGACAAAATTTGTTTATAATGCTTGGCGCTCCAGAACCATAAGCCTCAGCCCCCTTCTTTTGGTATGACACTACCACTATGTACCTACCTAGGTAATGTAATGCATTATAAAAGGCTGTATTATAATAGTTATTTCTGTATAAAAGATCTTGTTTTAAAAACTAACATTTTCTTATTTATAATTGAGTTGCATTTTTCTTTTCCCACCACGGCCCCATACTGTTCCGTATAATTAATTTGTATAAGGAACATTTTCGGTAGATCTAATATTCATTATCAAAACTCTCAAACGATTTCAACTTCAAAAAAAAAAAAAAAACTAAAACCAAAATATGTTATGTCTAAAGTCTTCTAACTATCCATCCATCAATAAGCACTTTGCTTCTGCCAACTGCTTTTTTTTATTCCAGCTTCAAAAATAAAAAAAAAAAAACAAATGAATCCACTCAAACGCCTCTGTTGAATTTTAAATGCACAAACACAAAATAGTTTTTCAAATATCAAAAAATAAACATTCAATAAATAATCGGTCCACGCACACAAACACACACACACACAAACTCACATTCAAAAATTTGCAAAATCAAAAAATACTTTAGAAAACAATTGGAATTTGATTTTATGAAAACACTGAATTCCAAAAATGATCATCACATCGCTATAAGGAGCAAGACAGTATAGGTAGGTAAGTAAGCACGCTCGCATTTATGGCTGTCGCTATTGCGATGTGTTAACTTCCACCCATCTCCTCTTTCCGCGGGACTACATTATGTGATGTGGCATTCATTATCTCAACAATTTGATTTTTGTCCGATCGATTTTATTTGTCAAACTTCATTTTTATTCTTTTGTGATCACTTTTATGAGTTAAATGTGTTGTCGAAAATACGCCAAGCATTCATTTGGGCAGAAAGTCTCAGATCAACAGCATTCCTTAATTACAGTGGAATATATTAACTCTGAAAAGATGAAACTAAAAAAATTGGTAAGAAAAAAGTTAAATATTGCACGGCATTTTTGTAAAAAAAACCTATAGTATGATCCAGCTTTGCGTTATGCGATGTGGATACGTTGGCAGCGCTTGTTTTCTTTTTGATTTGATTCCACAGCTAGCAAAGTTAGTTATGGAACCACCAGGCGTCACCACTGTCGATTTGAAACATTTTATAGAAAATTAGTATTATGGAACGAGTGGGGGGGGGGGTATAAGGTAGCTCCTATTTTTCTTATATTTATTATTGGTTTGTTTTTTTCTCAATCTTTATGTCAAAACACCCCACTGTTAATCAATCGTCATTTAATTCCCTGCAAACAATTTAGGCTGCTTCGCTTCGAGTCGCAATAATTATGTACCTTACTTCAAGTGAAAATGGACGTCACCGTCAGTCAGAAAGACAGACACGCTGACTTGATTTTGAGTGGTAATATTTTGCGGCCGTCACTATACAGGCGGACAAAACCAGTGTTCCAGCTCCAGCAGCACAGTCAGTCCAGTCCGACTGCTCGAAATGAATTAATTTCGAATTCAGACCACGATCAATATTGTTATGAATTGAGTTCGGAGGCACACATTAAACTACCGTCAAACAAAATGACCACGCTGACAACGACGAAGCAGGCCGTGCCGCCGCCGCGCCGAACCGGCCAATTCCAAACCAAGCCATATCGTGAACGCGATATCAAGATGAAAAATTAATAAAGAATTTATCAGTCGAAAAGTATTTAATACAAAATTAAATAATTAACCACAATCCGGTGGATCGGCGGCAGCGGCATCGACCAACGATATTCACTTCAATGATATGAGGCATTTTAATGTCACACCATGCGCAATGTGCTAATATTTAATAACTCACCATATTTGTAAAACGGACCTGCAATTTAGAGTGAAGCCCATTTTTCTGGATCTCCGATGATATTAATTTATTGATGTTCGGCACTTTAGGCACCGATCGATCGTAATTCGTAACCCACAGGCATACCTACACTTACACATTTTTTTTGTCATTCATTCTCCTAGGTGAGGAGGGGATTTTTTATGGATTTTTAATCATTGTTTTGTACAAATCCTCCTATGAAGTGGTATAGAGGTAGGTATGATATATGGCGGGACATGAGACAATTCAATCATTTTTATTGATTGAGGTATGTCGAATATTATTCTGTTCATACATGTATGTGTGTACTCGTATGTATAAATAATATGTTATTAAAATTTTGTTGACACATGCTCTGTAAGACGGAATATTTTTCAGAGAAGTGGATTTTTGAAGCAAACTTTCAAAGGTATAAAAGTTTTAGCCTCATATAAAAAGCGGGACTTCTGTGAACAACTATTTTTGGTGAGAAGTAATTATTATTCTTTTTTTGTTTAATGTGCACGTTTTCAAATATGTAAGGTACCCACAAACAATAAACCTATAAATTGAAGTCAAATTTGAAATTTATTGATCTATTGATCGAATTTAGTAGGCGCAACTCCTTTATCTTTTATAGCTAAAATGTGATGATACAAAAAAAAAAAAAAAATTGATTGAAAAAAAAATCGTTTGGAATTTGTATGAGTAATTGAATAGTTTAAGGTCTTAAAATATTCTCTGTTGCTTTTTTTTATGATTTGATTTATGAGTCTTTCGTGATCGAAATGCTGAGACTAAAAAACCTTCATACAAATTATATCGCCAACAACTAGGTACCTATGAAGTTGAAATCTAACATATAAAGGATAGATAAATGGGTCTTTATCCCCTCTAGTTTTGCCTTAGCACCATAACTGCATGGAGAATTAAAATGTATTCATTAAAGATTAGTTTGACGTATAAAGTATGACGATAAAAGGTATAAGTAGAACAGTGCTTAAGGCGTGGCTTAATATATAGGTATTTATGGGTACCTACATAGCTAAGACTGAAATTGAAATATGTATTAGAAAAATGAGTATTACTAACTCTACAAAAAGTTATAAACTTTTATAAAAAAAGGAAAATAGGTCATAACCAGGGCTGGGATTCTCGTGTACTCAAAAATCGAAAATATGAACTTAAAATATGCCCCTAAAAATGGAAAAAATGCACCTAAAACCATTATTTTATCTTATTTTTCCCCCATTGATCGACTTGAAATTTTTCACAAAACACGCTTTTGTTGCACATTTTGCTACATCTGTTTTGAAAGCATTGGGATTTTCCTCAACATATTTTCGAAGATGCGAGGCAGCAGGTGTTCTCGACTTAGGCATCGTTCCTGAAATAAGTAAATATTTTTTATATCAATCTGAAAATAATTTTTAGAGTTAAACTAAGATTAGACCGCACACAACTGTAGCGAAACTACACTTCAAGACGCGGCAAAACATTATTTGTATGAAATTGTGTGAGCTTTATCGCACTAAGCGGTAACTTCATTAAATTTCTTACAAAATATTGTGAATCGCAGTTCCGCTGCACTGCAGTTCCACCCAGCGTGGTCTAACCTTTAATCTGAACTTTGGAAGAGAATAAAGCTGCTGACAAAGTGGAAATTTACAAAACCTCAACAGTTTAAGGCGACCGAGAAGGGTATTTGTTTTAAATAGACGCGTTCACTTTGTCGAATATTGCTACGTTTACAAGCAGGATCTAAATATCGACTTAGAATAGGGTCGGTGCACATAGTGCATTTTATCAGGCTTTTCGTCACAAATTTTGACTCGACAGTTTACTGAAAAATATGCACGAATAATATGAAAATATGGGCGTTAGGCAATAACACTTCAAAACACGTTAGGAGTGAGCTATATAATAAGGTGTCCAGACTTGACTAGAAAATTCTAGAAGAGGTCTAACAAATGTAATAAATAAATATTTTGTGGCATAAGGATCTGAAAATTCCTTAGACCAACGTTTTACAAAACCTTGAGGTTAATTAGCTCTTTTGATAGACTTATCAATGTGAGACCGAAAGTTTAATTGAATATCGCAAATAACACTAAAAATAACAGAGAGAATCAACTCGCTTAACAGGTTCATTATTAATAAGATACATTCTAAGGGCTAAAGGAAGGTTTTTACGAGGGTAAGTTATAGATTGACATTTGCTAACATTTAACTCAAGAAAGTTTTTTTGACACTATTTTGCGAAATTATTTAAGTCGTTTTGAAGTAGAGCAGAGTCGGAGGTGGATGAGATACTCCTGAAGTTTGTTTTGTCATCGGCATAAATTGAGATTGACGAGTTTTCTATGACAGAGCTGACACCATTAATGGTCAAAATAAAGATCAAAGGGCCCAGATGACTACCTTGGGGGACAACGGAAGTTGAAGTTGGAAAGGGTCAGATTCAGATGACCTAAAAAGAACTTTATATTGTCGATCACTAGGCACTGGTTCTTCACGAGCTGTTGCGCCACCCAATTTATTTATTTATTTTTTTTTATATAGCAACCAATTTATAATTTTGATAGATGACGCTAAACTTGTTCGTTTTCCCATCACCTACATATATGTGATTTCACCAAAAAAAAAAATCATCTGTTCACCCTAGTTCAAAAACTATAAAACATTTCTTTTTTAGAAGAAGTATATAGATACATTAATTCGTCAATAGTATTTTAGCGCATGATTCTGGTGCATATTCTAAGAAAAAAAAATTCCTACAGTAAGGGCCTATCTCCAATTTTGATATCACTACTTATCAGGGATTTAAGAAAAGTCTTACTTTGATGTACCCTGAGCCATGTTCACGGTAATTGCGCTGTTAGTACTTATGATAGAAACTTTGTTTTGGCTTTTGTTTTCAGAAAAAATACCAGACTTTGTAATTGCGTTTAAATAAGTTTGATATCTTATCTCAGTTTTAAGACATCCAGTTTTTAGCCTGTTCCATTTTTCCTGCCCATGCTAATTTTTTGACTTTGGGATCAATTTCCTCCAGAAAATGCGTAATAAACATAACGTTTTACGTTTTTAACAGACACAATTTTTATTCTACAGCTAAGAGGTAAATTTGCATTATTCACTTAGTTTGATTTTTAAAAAAAGTCTTAACAATCATCTTATTTCTTAAAACTATTTAAAAATTAGCAATATCACTCCAGAGTAAATGGAGCTATCGAAATTTTTGGGAACCTCTGAAAATATTTTTATATGATTGATAAGAAAGTGGTAGAATTTTTGATCACCGCGGTGGAAGTGGTAGATTTGAAAATTGTAAAAAAAGGGGTAGATCTACCACAATTGTGGTAGAGTGACAACACTCTGAAAATACCTGCAGTTATCCCTTGATTAAATTGATGATTAAGACTATTTTTAGGTTGACTGTACCGTTTTGGTTTCGGTTTCTTTGGACTAAAAATTCAAATAATTTTTCATAATGCTTATATTGTGCCAAACAAATACACCCTTAGAACAAGGTTTTTACGTAAACTTTTTCGATTCTTGAATTCAACGTTCTTTCCAAATTTCATCGGTATTAATTTTTTTTTTTAATTTTATGTGTCGAATATTTTATTTGCACCAACTAAGAAACATTTAGGAACTGTATGTACCTAAAAGTTATATGGTACAGTCATTCTCGCTTCTCTGACCGTTGGTTTTTGTGGGATAAGCATAGTAAAAACACAAGTTTTCGAAAAAAATCCCATAAGCCCCCTTTTTAAAAACTGCGGCCAACCTCCATGTTCCTTAGTCACGAAAATGGGGTTTTAATATTGTTAAATATTTTTTCTATAAAAACGTCCAGATTTGTATTTATACTTAAATAAAGAAATTGGAAGCTTTAAACACACATTTTTTAAGACACCTACCATTCTTAACAACTGTATACATAAATTATCTATTTTTCAAATTCGTAAAGCACTGTAATAAAATGATCTCTTTCGAGTTATGCAAAACTGTTAACTGTCATTTTTTGGAGACGATAAACAGGAGTTTTTAGAATAAACATATTCAATTTTTAAAGATTTCAAGGTCTGAAGCTTCCTTCGTCCCCCAATCAATCCAAAAAAAATCTATATCCAAATGAAATATTTGAAAATTATTTCGGCTATGTTATAATTGTGTCGATCGTCAAAATTGATCTTCATCCATTTATGGTCAGTTAAAAAAACAAAAAAAAAAATTAAACTTAAACAGAACTCGTGCGTATATTTAAACAATCCCATTTTCAGTTCCTTATACCAGTCTCAGTCTATACCAACAATAAAACGAACAAATAAGCAAACAATACATCGCACCAAACATAAACGAAACCATCCATCCAACAAAGGCAAACCCAGACATTCGTGTGATATTTTATAAATCAGCAGTTAATTAAAAATACAATTTAACATTATTAATATTCCATTGGAATATATCAATATCAATGACCGCGATCGCCAATTGAACGAACAACGTCAGAGAGCAACAAGAACGCTAGGTATCGCTCCAGTCCTAAGCATCTTGGTGGTAGGCAGGTATAAACACAAATGTAGGCTGTAGGTACCTACATCACGCAATGGAATCCTTATAAAGAACATTTATCGGGCTTTCAATCGAAATAATTACGAACGATCGAGGACACTCACACATAATTCAAAAATTAAAAAGAAAAAACTAGGAAATAAACCACAACCACAAAAAGGCTCTCTCTGTATGACGATGACAACGCTCTACGATTAAAGCCAAAAACTGATCGAGTTTGTATAGGTCCATCACCATATCGGTCGGATGGCATCGCATCTAAGGAATTATATAGGTAGACACCAACCGAACCAAGAAACGCCAAGTATCGCTTCGCCACCACCGCACCGCCACCGTGCCACTCCCTTAACTTCCATCCTCTCCATCCAGGACACCACCACACTGCCACACAACACTTTGTCTGTTTGTCAGACGTGATCTGTCTGTCAGTTCGATCTTCATTGGAATTCAGAGCATTGTGTCATATTTAATACAGTAATTTTAATTAACCAT
Source organism: Melangyna quadrimaculata (assembly GCA_949320155.1). Taxonomy (NCBI): domain Eukaryota; kingdom Metazoa; phylum Arthropoda; class Insecta; order Diptera; family Syrphidae; genus Melangyna; species Melangyna quadrimaculata. The sequence continues at coordinate 13,408 of CASGHW010000148.1, forward strand.
AATTTGTAAAAGATGCACGAAATATTTGATTCCGCCTGTCGCCGAACCGCACCGCTGCCACTGTCGCTGCTCTGGCTGTAGTTGTTGTTCGCTGGACACACAGAGCTCTGGCTCTGCTTTGGTTTAAATTAAGGAACCGAGAGCACCAGCAAATGGAATTCAACAACTTTTGGTGGTGTTGACTTTGTGTTTGTTTGCCCAAAGGGCTATTTGCTGGACGTTGCATTTACGGAACGGAAAGGATATCGAGGCGCATCACTAACATTATTTTGCAGTGTGCCCCTGTAATATTTCGAGGTACCTTTATAAGTGGTTCTTATGGTCCAGAACAGAAGTCAACAAGTCTCCGGCTACCTGCAGTGCAGTAATTTACGCTTATGTACCAGTTGGATGTCTCATGAAGCTCTGATTTTTATAAGATTTTGTTTTTTTTTTTGTATTTTAGATTGTTGCTCTGAAGCCATAACTCAAAGCCATATGCTATTTCTGGGCTAAAAAGGTAATCAATAAGGATTTTTTTTGTTGGGCCTTTAGCATAAGTTTGGTGTGTGTCATTTTGCGTTATGTGATGTGTGTCTGTATATTGACCATAGATTGCAATAACTATACATAATGAATTATTAATATTTTTACTATAAACAAACAGAAGCAGGTGGTAAATTTCAAGGCACATGTATTCAATACGATGATTTTCATGACATGATTAATGAGTTCATAAATGTTTTTCCTGTACAAGATCCTTTTGGACAGATGATGGTTAGGTATTGAGTCAATGATGGGTCTTTTTTCGCGATATCATAAGTAACGATCCAACTTAGATGGGAGAAACGAATGCGAGATTTAATTGAACAATTTAAAATCGACTATTATGTATCCTTTTCCAATAAAATTGTGTTGAATATGCAAAGGAATTATTTAAGTTTATATTTTTATGGCGATCAAAAACTGATTGTTTGAGAAAGCAGTATTGCCTTAGTAATGTACAATTTCAAGCCAATTCTGATTTTCAAAATCTTTCTTGTTAGGCCAGTGAATATACAATTGTGTAGATAAGCAACATTTGCGTTCACGGGTTTTTGGATATGTTTGTCTGGAACGTAAGCTTGTTCGAAACCCAAAATTCGCCCAAACTCACCCATGCATTTCTGAGAGAATGGTCACACTGGTAATTTTTCAATGTTTTTGGTACAACTCGAAAACTAAGCCGAATTTGAGAATTTACCAGAGAACACTATTTGAAGGGAATTAAATTTTCTACCACCAACCAACCTTAACAAATTAGAAAATAATTGATTTTTTAATTTTTTACTAAAATGCTCGTAACTTTTGTTTGGATAAAGATAATGTAGAGACATGTAAAAATGAAAAAAAAAAAGATACTCAAACCTATAATATGACCTTTTCAAGGTATTTTTTAACAGTTTTTACTGAAAATATAGACAACTCCGGATAAAATGGACAATAACTTTTCATAAATTTATTATTATATATTCCCTTAAATTTGATGTCATTAGATTCAGATTTGAAAATACTCTAAGGTCGTGATCATATGTCCAAATTGTATAAATAAGTATACATTTTTTAATTTCGATAAGTTCATACCGCCCCCCTTTCCCCCCTCAAAGAAACACCCGTGGGACCCAGATATTTTCATGGACTCTTTTGATTCTTTACTTCTTATGGTTAATCCATCATCAGCATCAAGTTTCAAGAATATAAGATTTTTTTCGGCATGTATGTACGTATGTATGTCCTATTTTTTTTGTACTATCAACTGGTTCCTGATATGAGAATTTAGCCGGATTTACCTTAGTTTTTTGAGAAAGCTGGTTCATTTACTTTTTAATATCTTGAAAAGTAAAAGTCCTAGTACCATTCGGTTTTCAGTGTTTTACTACAAATTGATAAGGGCATTGAATTTTGGAAACAAAAATAGCACTTAATTAGGTGAAATTTAGCAAACAAAATATTTTTAAGCTTTTTTATTTTTTTTTTCTCAAAATGTTGAGTTCAAACTTTAGTAAAGGGTTTTCCAATAAAAGTAGTTGTCACTTTCGAAGCTGTAATTTGATTTGACATTTGTCAAGTAGAAACTAAGCCATTAATAAAAATGGAACGATACACGCTTCAACAATGCATGGAAATTATTAAACTTCACTATAAAAATGTATTAGCCCGTAGCGTAATGGTTAGTGCGTTCGACTGTCACGGTGGAGGTCTGGGTTAGCTTCCCAGCCTCGTCCACCTAAAAACAAAATAGTTTTTTTTAGGGCTACTGCCTCTTGCGAGGAATTGACAAATCCTCCAAGAGTATCACTTGTCACGAATAAGTGCTTCTCGTCTAGCCGTTCGGATTCTGCATAAAATTGTAGGTCCCTTCCATTTCTGTCGACAGGTGCACACAGGTATGGTTTCGAGTTGTTAGTCACTAGGCCCTGATTCTTCATAAGCCGTTGTGCCACCCGATTTTTTTTTTTATAAAAATGGTGAAAATTTGGCAGAGACGGTTCGTAAAAAATCATCATGACTGATGAGGCCCATTTACACCTCGGTGGCTACGTCAACAAGCAAAATTGTCGCATCTGGGGCTCGGAAAATCCAATATTTAATTGTTGAAAAGCCTCTCCATTCTCAACGAGTTACTGTTTGGTGCGGTTTATGGTCCGGCGGGGCCACTGGACCTTACTTTTTCGAAAATGAGGCTGGAGCAACAGCTACGATGAATGGATTGCGCTATCGAGAGATGATTAATAATTTTGTATGGCCGGAATTGGATGGTATTGATCTGGACAACGTTTACTTTCAACAAGACGGCGCTTCGTGTCACACAAGCAACGCAACGATCGATCTTTTACGGGAAAAGTTTCCGGACCGTGTTATCTCTCGAAGAGATGCTCAGAATTGGCCACCGAGATCTTGTGATTTAACACTTAGCGACTTCTTCCTTTGGGGCCACGCGAAAGATAAGGTCTACGCCAACAGCCCAGCGTCGATTCAAGACCTCAAAGATGGAATTCGGGAAGCTATAGAGGGCATACAGCAGCCACTTTGCGATTTGGTGATGGAAAATTTCATGAAAAGGATATTGTTGTGTAAGTGTAGCTTTAATTAAAAAGGTTATCAAAGAATGGATTTCTGGCCTAACATAAAAGTATAACTGGCAGTAGCGGATCTAGGATTTGGCTGTGGGGGGGGGGCTTGCATTTTGAGACCTTAAGTAATAAAATTTGCTTGTCCCAAGATAAATTTTATAATTTATAACAAATAATAGAGATCAATTTAGGTTTAATGCAAGACCGTACTCAACTGTAGTCGAACTAAACTTCACGACAACGCGGCAAAACATTATTTTTTATGAAATTTAAAGAGCTATATCGCACTAAGCGGCAACGGAACTTCATACAAATTCATACGAATTCGTGTGAAGTGTACGAATGCAGTGCAGTTCCGGCGATTGCGGTCTAACCTTTAAGGCTCAAGTATTTTTTTTTCCTTTTCCTTTAATGATATCCGTTTTTTGTGTGCCTTTATATCCGCTCCTGTTGCGCTTCAAAATGTTTTCAATACAAAGTACAATAACAATTATTCATAATTGCTGTAGCGGAGATAGAAGCAAATTCAAAGGCGAACAATAATTTTTAGCCATATATGCTTGAACCACGCGTACAAATTCGTTTATTTATATTATTTAAAAATTGATTAGGTACCTACATTATGTAGTTATATTTTTAAATTAGCTGTGGGTATGTTTTGAACTTCCCATTTTTGACAAGATTTGAAAACTGTTTTTAATTGGCTAGTTCAGAAAAATTATATTTAAGTGTTCGTACTGGCAAAAGCTCATATCCTCTAAGATCTCATTTTTCCTGAATTATCCAATCGAAGAGAAACTATTTTGTTCAAACTGACACTTTACGACATAAGACAAAGCTGCTCTAAGAAATAAGCCACGGCCCAATTCTGCCAGCGTGAATGAGTTTTCGTGTATACGCTGCATACGCTTTATAGGTATTCATGCTAAAAAAATATGTCGACAAATTTGCACGTCACTCTAGAGTCTAGAGGGATTGCAAATATTCATTTGCTTTTTCATGATTTTCTGAGCGCGCACTGAGAAAACTCACGCTTTTGGAATTTGGCTCCTTGACTAGAGAATTTCTATGTTTTGTATGCACAATTGCCTTGGACCTTTAAAATTTTGAAAACGTAGCCCCGAAAATTTCTAAGCCCAGCCAAGGCAGTAAGAAACAATTCCTGTTGTATTAAACATTCACTAAACTTGACATCCCGTTGTTCTCCAATAGTTTAAGCCTCAAATGCGTTTCTTTCGGTAAATTAGCTTTGTTTTTAGTATATACAGTTGGGGCATTTGACACGTTAATGTAAGGCCCCGACCATTTTTATCTCTTTTTACTTATCTCTTCAAGCCTTAGCCCCAACTTCAGACTTTGACAGTCCCTAGACTTGAGCCCCCAAAACTCTCTGGAATAAGGTTAGTTTTTAGGAAGTAAGTTGCTTAACCCAGGCTAGGTTTTTTGTCCAATATTCTCAAATCTTATTGCGCCAAAGCTGCTTTTTTTTAGTTCCAATTTTCTGGGTTTAAGTTTTAGGGAAAGATTGTCGTTGCATTAAAAATATCCATATTCATAGCCCCCAACTTAGTTTTTATCCAATTCGCTTCAGGCCTTAGCCCCAATCTTAGGGCTTAGAAAAAAAATTACATAACATGTATGCAAATAGTTCAGCCCCACGTTATTTTGTCCATCAAATTTCATATCTCAACAATATTTTTGACGGAATATAAAAGTCTACACGTTGTAATGTATTGCTTTCTATATTTCAAATTATTTTATGATTCGGCTGTGGGGGGGGCTTTAGCCCCTATAGCCCCCTGGATCCGCTATTGATAACTGGGCATTGTATATGTTACCGTTGGATTTTAGTGATTTGTTTTCTGTTTTAAGTCAATTTTTTAGAAAATTGCAACTCCCACCAAAAGCCGCATATGTCATACATAGTTCTGTCTCTGAGTACAAAAATTTTATTATTTTTTGTAATTATTGAAAAATAAAAGTCGAAATTTCTGGGAAACTGAAACTTACTTTAAAAAAATTGTGATTATTTTTGTTTTTGTGTTCAGCATGTACAAATTGATATACAAAGTTAGTTAACATCAAGAAAACTTTTTCAAAGTCAACATTTTTAGACAAGTGATATATCAATCGATCTTGTTGAGGTGGTTTATTTTAGTTGTTTTATAAGACTGCCTTGAATAACTTAGGCAGAAACTATGTATTTGAAGCTTATAAATATCGATAAGCATTAGATAGGATATGCTCGCTCACAAATAAACTTATCCCTCCAACAACAACACAAACATCACAATACTTTTTCTTCTACGTTTAAGTCCTCCCTAATTAATTCTTTATAAGATTTTAGATATCCAGACCTATTCTTCAAAAAAGTAATCATTTATTATTATTATTATCTAACCAGTAGTTTAAGTAATGAGCTGAAAACAGTTTCTGTTTTTTTTTTTTTTGTTGTTGATAGTTATCAACGTCGCACAGAGCACCCATCAGAAGTTTTATAGTTCGGTGCATTGCAATTACCCCCTGTAGTTATTCCAAAAAACATCATAACAAACATAAAATCATCCTCTACATTGTCGCTGTCGTCCAGTTAAAAGTGTAGATTCGTCGAACCGATACAATATCATATCTATACCCAAATAGGTCTTTGGCTTCCACTTCCAGTTTATAGTATTGTCAGGCTAATATAATTAGTTCACTACCGGTTTTTGCTCTCAAAAGATCGTCGTCTCCACAAAAGTATTCTAACAACTTCCAACATTAAATGTCCGGAATGTGCTTTCACACACCCAAACCATATCATCATCATCCTCATCAAAATATCGTCTAATAGAGTAGAGGCAGTGCAGTGGTTGGAAGCATCTCAATTGAAACCCCTGCTGATTACCTCAGAAAGCGCATACTTAAAATAAATATCCAAGAACCTCGAACTATATCATCTTTTATCTGCGTCCCAGCATCTTTGTATAAAAGCCAGAGCTCGTTCGGATTTCGAAGCCAGCTATAGCCAACACATTAGCAACTGAACCAAGTCAATGCGTTCGTCGCCAGCCCATTAAACCGCCTAATATAAATTCAAATGGTGACTTTTTTTTGTGCTCAGATTTTCAGTTAAATAAAATTAAAGAACACATTCTGTTCCTGGTGCTGATGGTGGCGGTGGGAATTCATTATCTGCATTGAGGATACACGGATTTAGGTGTAACGAGTCTGTGTCGAATTTTAACGCTAACGCTACACGCATTTGCTTATATAGCAAAGATTATCGTTTGACTTTTAACGTATGTGCTTAGTAAAATCGACAGATCTAATCAAAACGGAATCATGTTGGCTGTCAATTAGTGTAGATTTTGCTCGGGATAGATTCTTTGGATTTCCATAGAGCCACACATCCGCTTATACACTGATGGAAAAAAGCGCAATTTGAATTTTAGAACTATTTTATTATTTGTCCGCATCAAGTGGTTATATGAGAGGACGCAAGATGACTTAAAGTTTAACATAGAAGAAGCGTTAGAAAGAAATGGAAAGTACAACTTAATTAGTCCTTGAAATTTTTTTAAACTTCAAACAGAGGCAGAATTTTGGGCTAGGAAGTGCATTTCACATCTACATTCATGAAGTTTTGTTAAACAAAGTATCTCTTTTCTTAAGTTTTATCGATTCGGATACAATTTTCAGGGTTTGTTTTTATGAAAAAAAAAATTGAATTTTGTCAAATCCGCCCACTGCCACGCTTACTTTTCTAATTTCTTCGTTTCTGGGAAATGACTAACGATTTGGATGAAATGTTCAATTTTATTTCTTGTGAGCAAGTCAACAATTAAGATGTTTTTTGTAAAATAAACCCACTACCACACCCAGGTTTATTACTTCTTGGTTCTTCGGGAAAGTTGCTTTAGAACTCTGATACTCTGAAACGTCACAAAGTACTGTCAAATGGCTTCCGACTTATTGATGAGATTTTTATGTTTTTTAGTTTTCTCAGAAATGACTCTTAGGATTTGGTGAAATTTTACACAAAAAACAATTCACAGAATCATTTTTGACCAATTTTTCTATCAGTGTAAGGCACACGTTTCTAGCAAATGAGTAGGCGTCTAACGCATGTCGTCGCTTCGCCTTAATTCATTTTTGTTACTGTTTTTTTCTTCTGAAAATGCAACTGGATTTTTGTTTGCGGCCATTATTTTGCGTAACATTTGCGAAAGTCGACTTTGACTTGAGAAGTTTACGTGTACGCGCAACCAAAAAAACCATAGCGCATCATTATGTTGATAGGCGTTATTAGACTTTCCATATCGAATTGAATTTTATACGGCAATCAATTTAAGCTTTTTGTTTGCAGCATAGGTTGCCATCACCAGCAACATCCAGCAGCATCATAGCCATATAGTTTTCAAGACGTTTATGTTTTTGATTTTTTTTTCCGAAGTTCGTCTACTTTGCCACTAGTTGAAGAGGAGAAATTTTTAACTACCAAGATTTAATGTCAGCATTAAATTTGTTAATTTATCCTCTAGGAGAATTATGGCCGTTTTAGAGCGTGCGGGTTAAGTCAGGTTTGAAAAGCAAAAGGCAGTCGCAGTCGTTCACGTTTATAATAGTCCTTCTCTGATGTGGTGTACTTTGTCTATATACACGAGTACAGTAACTCCTGAACGCTATACGGAACGTTATGGTACCATGCGAATGGTAATGGGTGCCTTATTAGCTGATTTGTTTTTCCCTTTAATAGTTATAGATCTTAAAGTTTTAATTAGAATGCGAGTGAAATGGAATATAGGAATTATACTTAACGGGTGGTTGACTATATCTCTCTGGCTACCTGTTGAGTTTGGAATTTCGGGTAGTAATTAAGTGGCATTTCAAGTTTATGGGATGTAATAAGTTTAACTTGACAGTTAGGTAGATAGAAACTATCAAAGACATTTTGTTTGTCTGTTAGGAGAGCATAAAAAAAAATTATATAGAATCTTTGAAGGATGTAGATTGATGCTATTATTTATTTATGTTTATGTGCGTTCATTAAAAAAATAGTATTTTATGGCATGAGTGTTGAAATTGGTAGATAAAAGAAGATCAATTATGTATGTTTTCATATACAGGGTGTCCCTTAATTCGTCAAGAGTATTTTAGGGTATGATTCTGGGGTATATTCAAAGAAAAAAATTGTAGTCCAGTAAGGGCCTATCTCCAATTTTGATATCATTTATCGGGAATTGAAGAAAAGTCTTACTTTTTTTTGCTTAACGCTCGAATTGCTATGAATAAAGAATGATATGTGTGCTTGTCGATAATTTTTATTTTATGTGCGAACTAAAACAGTTATAACAGGTGTAAAAATGAGTCCTCTTTTATTTTGTATGCATGCTATTGCCAGTTTTTGTATTTCACTGATATTGATATTAATAATCCTGCATTGCTTTGAAAAATGCTTTGAGCATGCTCTCTTCTAATTCACTTTAAGTTGCTATTTTGGTTGAATAAAAGATTTATTTCATTTTTCCCCATTCAAAAACATCCAATATTGTAGTATCAGGACATCTTGCAGGCCATTGAACTGCTCCAACATTTTCCTATCCAACGATTACCGCTCACTCTTCATCTTTTCAATTTTAAACCTCTCAAGCAAAGTGGGCAGAAACACCATCAAGTTCTGAATAAGATGAAGCTAGTTGAACCTATGGAATGTCCTTCAATAGTTCTGATAAATCAATTTTCAACAACTGCAGATAGTTTGTAGAATTCAACTTAAGTGGCTACTAAAATTAGCATTTTTTCAAACCAAGGAATTACAAAGTGCACCCGTTATAACTGTTTTAGTAAAAAACATACTTAAAAAATTATCTAAAACCACACAAATAATTTGTATTCATAGCTTTTCAAGCTTAAAGCTAAAAAACATTTTTTTTTTTTAATTTTACCTGCCGCTGTTTTTCCAAATTATCATAAAATCTATGGGTTTTTCGGCAAACTTGTTGCTGAATTTAAGTTTTAGTGTTGTTACATACATTCAAAAAAATATTAAAACATCTAGTTGATTACGCTTTTTTTGGAGAGTCAAAAAATTAGCATGGGCAAGAAAAATGAAACAGGCTAAGAGACTGAGATAAGGTATCAAATTTATTTAAACGCAAATACAAAGGCTGGTATTTCTTCTAAAAATAAAAGCCTAAACGAAGTTTCTGTCATAAGTACTTAGGGCACAATTACCGGTAACATGGATCAGGGTACCCCAAAGTAAGACTTTTTTTAAATTCCCGATAAATGATATTGAACAAATTTTTGAACAATTTTTTTCTTAGAATATACCCCAGAATCATACCCTTAAATACTCTTGACAAATTAAGTGACACCCTGTATTTTAAGATGCAGGGAGTTTTAATTGAAATATGGCATGGAAGAGGAACTTAAACGAATCTTTCCTGCTCATACTGAGTTCAAGGCAGTTAATACTGGAACAGGGACGAACTGGGCAACCGCGCAACCGGGATTTTGCCCGGCGGGTGTGTGAGCAAAAAGTGTATAAAAGCAACTTCTCTACCTTTTATTCTTTAGGGAAGATTTTCTCATAAAATAAGTAATTTGAGGGTTCTTAAAATAAATATAGAGCTTTCGTGGGTGCAAAGGTATTGGCAGGCCTGTACAGTGTACAGCGCTGTTGCAGCGCCCTTAAGTTAGTTAAATGGTACTTTGTTACTTCTTGAAATTATATAATTTTACAAAAGATTGTACATTTAAGCATAGCAAAGCCGTCTGCCGAGAATTGACAACAAGTTTAAACAATTATTTTTTACAAGTTCAAAAAAAAAAAATGTAGCTGAGATATACATATTTATATAAATGTGCAATTGTACATTGGTATATATTCAAAAATTTTCATCTATTATTCTTTGACTATATTTAAGTGCAGTTTTGCAATATGCCACCAAGGTGCCCCAATGTTGACTATCATTTAGTATATGTTTACAGTCTTCGAGTAGTAGTACATTAGTACCAAAGTAATTTCGCCTGATTTCTTTTAGTATAAGGCAGGATCCAAGGAAGTGTTAAACGTTTTCATCTTCTCCGGTATTGCACAAGCTGCAACGAGTTTGGAGGTCTTCGCGATGAGGCATCCAGTTTAAATTGAGCAGTTCTGATGTTATATCTACTGCCTATGTTTTCCCAATCCTTGTAAAACAGTGTTTTTGCCCGTTGTGCCCTATTCGCAAGAACTTTGGTAAGCCGTGTGTTATCTTCTGCATTTAACACTTTTTGAATGTAGCACATGTTGAGTTTGAGGGTGCATATAAGCAGTGGTGATATGTCAGTCTCAATTTGTAGTACGTAGTTGGGTGTGTTTGATGGAATAACTTTTTTTTAAAGAAACGTAGCAGTTTTTCGACATCTTCACAGCGTTTTCCTTCCCAAACTTGGGCTCCGTAGCACATTATCGATCGCATAACAGCTTCAAACACCTTAATTTTTTACAAAGTGCCAGCATAAATGGCTACATAACCATTATTTAGTTGAAGAAGAGTGAAGAAATTATGTTCTAAAGAATTTGGTTTTATACAATTCTGCAAACCAGAATTTTGAAAGGAGAGTTTTGAAAGAAGAATTTTGACCCAGTCAGAATTTGAAACCCTACTTCAAAACGCTGAAATTACTTGCAAACCTGGGGTATGGAAGCGCATGGAATAATTTCAATGGCAGTGGAGAATTTTTCAAAAAATTAAACTTTTCAGAATTCAGCTTTTATAATGTTGCTATTCCAAATTTAGTTTTAAAATTCTCTAAATAATAAAAGTTTTAGAAAATAAAAAAAAAATTCATCTTCTTTCATCTAGAAAACAAGTTAAGTTTTCTATGATATATGCAATATTTGCGGCCCTTGACCCGTGAGCTGAAAAATGCCAAATGATATAACATAAATATTTAAAAAAAATCACGTGAGTGTTTTGGGTCGATTTAAATTTATTTGTAAAAAGTGTGTTAAGCCAATTTTGCACTCAGCTATTTTTGAACATTAGGTAAACAGAAGATAAGGGATATATCATATCTAGGCAAATAACACCAAAGTGAGCCTAGCGACACACAATAACACCTTAGAGCTTACCATGAAGCGTGTATGCAAGTCGTTGGGTTAATGCGTCTGGAGATCACCGGTATTGTAAAAGAAGAAGATAAAACCAGGAAAAACAGAAGCATGGCAGTGTCGAATACTTGCGGACATATTCTGCAGTTTTAAAATTTTTCGAAAAATTTAGAGCATTATGGAAGTACTTGCTAATACAAGAGGCTCTACCCCGCCAGGCAGTTCCATTGCTATGCATGGTACTGATCCTGGGCCGATCAGAAATGGTCGGGGAAAAGCTAAACGGATTCGTGGGCTAGCAAAGTAATGCACCAAATTGGACGAAAGGAGTGGCAAGTTGGAACTTAACTAGACTAATTTAAGGGATCTAAAAGTAATCTTGAAGAATACTTCTAGATTTCTATAAGACAGTTAAATGGCCTAGTTATGGGAGGCTCTTGCCTACTCATAACAATAACATATGTTTCTTTGAGATGACATTTGTATTATCGATTGCCTCTCGAAAAAATCTTGTAAGGCTCGGCTAAATCTTGCTTCGAGAATGCGTCTCATCCAATGGGAGGTGCTCTTATCTCGTCTTTCTCATTATGCATTTTTAAAAAGAAAAAACAAAATGCTTTTTAGTTTTTGTGTGTATACATAATGTATTATGTGAAAAAAATTATGGGCTTGTGTTGTATTTATTTCGTAAGTCAATAAGTTATACTCATAAAGGCGATACATCTCTTCAAGCAAGCGAGTCCGTTTTGGATCCGAAACCAGTTCATAAACGGACCCAAAATCCGATCTAAAACGATTCCAAATCGGATCAAATTAGTATGGAAATTAGAATCACCACGGACCCATTATATGAATGCATTGTGAGAGAGAGAGTATTCCAATTCACCATACTCCGAGAAAACGGAGCCTAAATGGAATCCAAAACGGACCAACAAAAATGAATGAATCTTCCCCATCTAGTCGAGTTTCTACATTGCATACAAAAAAAAAAAAACGAACAGAATTTGGTTCATTTCAAGACTTTATTTTTATTTATCAATTATAAAAGGTACATTATATATTTCCACAACTTAACATATACATATAATAAACAGTAACCTTGTATTTTTGGTTGGAAATTTCTAAAGTTTTCACAAGAAGAAAAAGATAAAAAAGCACGCTACCTACAAAACTGAACCAAAAAAAAAGTGGTGGAAATTAAAACAAATTGAGTGTACTCTCTCTATTTCTCCATGCATAAAAAAATTCTCTCGATTCTTGTTCTTCTTTTTACATGCGTACACAGGAAATTTGTTAATGTGTGTGAGACACTCAGGATTTTTGGATTCCCAAGTGATTCCAAAGTGAACCGAGAAATTCGGGTCCGTGATTTTGCTTGAAGGGATTATATTGTTTTCCACAGGTATGGGAACCAAAAAATATATGCGGTTGAAATTGTATCTACTAATTTGAACAGTTTACCTCGAAAAAAAACGAAGTGCCTTCAAAATAAGGCATATTTAAGTTATTTAATTTATAATTTTAATAAGGAGAATGGAAATATTTTGGAACAAAATAATATTCAAATTCAGGCAATGAGCCATTGGTTATAAATCGCGATGAATTTGATCTCAATTTAATTTTTTTTAAATTTAAGTGGAATTTAATTTATGAAACCGGGAATGTGAAAAAATTTACTTGAAATTCATTTCTAATCTAAAATGTAAATTTCCATTGACATCGTAACCATCTATTGCGTAAATTCTCATTTAGGTGAGAAATGGAAACGCCATTTTGATGTTTGAAAAATAAATTTCTTGAATTTCTTGAAAAATTGAATTTTGATCAGTTTTGAAATTATAATTACCCTCAAAAACATTCAGAAAACTCTGTTTGTGTATTTAAATATGGCTTCTGCTGATTAGACACTAACTCTTCTATTAACATCTTTATGAAAATTAAATTATATTAACGTTTTGAATAAGAATGCTTAAAGAATAGATTTTAGAAGCGAAGAATTAAAGTTTATTTATGAAACTAAAAAACTTCTTATGAGATCTCAAATGTTTTTTAGGACTTAGATTTGACAGAATTGTAAGTAAACCATAAAAGGTGCATTGTGGTCCAAAAAGGCAAATTTCGATGTTTTATTTTTAATGTTGGGTTTTTTTTATAATAGGAATATAGACGCAGCTTCAAAAACAGCAAACAAAATAATTTTCCGCTCACAAGTTTGACGCTTTTCAAAGTTGGTTTTAGCAGCTTTTTTTGGTTTAAATGTTCGGCGAGATTGTTATTTGTTTAAAAAAAAAGTCATGTTCCCAGTGCTGAAATTTTGGTGTTAAAAGCAAATTTCCTTATGGAATATTTAAATTATTTTATTAATTGCAATAGTTGAACGCGTGAAATATTCTTCTTTTATCAATTAAAAATTGTTCTGTTATTATCTTGATTTAAAAAAAAATCCGCCGACTTCCACGGCACTTTTTATACGAATGCCAATTTTTACAAAAAAAAAAATTATAAAAAATTGTAAACAAACTATTGATTAATATATTGAACATTCAGTTTTTGTGATCCGCCCACTTGAACGACCCATTTTGAATTAATTCCTCTTAAACCAAAAGGTTTTTTGAGGTTTGCTGTAACTGAGTTTCTTCGAATTACTTAAATTATTGTAAATCATTACTTTTCTTATTCTTAAAGTACGTAAACTCGTTCAAAAAATTTGATTTTTGCAACCAAAAAAGTAATTTTGGACCATAATAAAGAACAAGTCCTCTAACATTATTTCAAACATTAGGGATCTTATTAGCATCCTACTGCAAAACTTTTGAAATCCAGATAGTTTCTTGGTTTAGGAGGTATTGATCTCGTAAGAGTTTTTATAGAAGTATAAAATGATTAAAACTCTTAAATATGTATTGTTATGAGATAATAAAGACTACAAAACTACGTTTAGAGTTGAATTTTCACCAAAAGATTCTTATAAGACTGCAAGTTTATATAACCTTATTCCAAGAACAAAAATTGGTTTAGCTATAAAATTTTAGTATTTCTCTGCTGCAAAAGTTTTGAACTCTTAAAATAAAGAGGTTATAAGACCAATTTAATTTCCTAATAAGATGTTAATCCTTAAGTATAGAAATGGGATAAAACAGAGTCATATGGGAGTTTTGTTTTTTCAAATTTCAAGAGTTTAGCTCTGGAGAGCTTTTTAGTTGGGGTATATGACCGGTATAAGCTGTAAGTTGAAAGAGATGATGAAAAGAAGGCGAATAGACATCGTGTGCGTCCAAGAATCAAAACGGCAAAACACTGGAAACAGGACTCGTTTCTTTCACGTTAAGACAAAGGCATACAAGATGAGCTACTACGGAGAAGAAAAGAACAAAAATGGAATCGGTATCATCCTTGCGAAGGCATTGCTTGGTAACGTCTTGGCAAGGAAATGTGTGGAATTATTGTCAGCGCTTATGCTCCCCAAATTGAATGTGAACATCCAGAATGCGTTTTCGCTATACTTTCACAATCACCTTAAAAACATCCCGAAAGGTGACCTTCAGTTTGTGGGCGGAGATTTGAATGGACATGTTGGGCACGGGCTACGGAACTAGGAACCCTCCTGCTGACGACATCCTTAACATGTGCAGATCATAATGATCTTATCGTGTTAAATACCATGTTCATCATACAACAAAAGCACCTTGTCACTAACAGTAGTGGTGGAAATGAAACTCAGATCGATTACCATCTGGTACCCAGTTTCATGAAGCCGCAAGTCAAAAATTGTAAAGTGATTTTGGGTGAACCGATCGCCCCACAACACCGTCTTCTGCTGACAGAATTTGTTATGGAGACGAGGAAGACGAACAAACAAACAGAGGGTTCTACGGGAATCAAGTAGTACAATCTAGAAAAAGTAACAGACGAAGCGTTTGTCTCCTTTATGAAAGATTATCTGCATATACATGCAAATGGAGGGTGTGGAGTACAAAAAATGTGGGACTCTCTGCAAGAATCTTGCCTGGGGGAAGCGAAATCACTGCTAGGAATTATCAGATGACCATCTACCACACGAAAAAGGAACATGGTGGTAGAATGATGAAGCCAAAGCAGTAATGACTAGGAAACAAACGGCTTTCAAAACTTGGTCAACTTGCCCCTCTCATAACATAGACGAAAAAGCACGCCCTGGAGGGTTTATAGACGTTGCAAGAAAGAAGCAAAGAAAAAGTGTGCCCAACTTCAAGCAGTGAGTATGAAGAGCATGTATCGGGAGCTGGAGGAAATATCTTCACCGGCTGCTGACGCAAACCAAGCAAATGAAATTTACAACGCTCAAGGCCAAATCCTTGTGGATGACGACAAAATTCTTCACAGATGGCAAGAGTATTGTGAAGGACTTTTAAATGAACAGTTTCCAAGGATATACTTTCCAATAGCTGCACCTACCAATAAAGAAGTTGCCGACATCACAGTCGAAGAAGTAAGTGATGCGGTGAAAAACTGAAAAAAGGGCTTAGCGATTGGGCCAGAAGAGATACCCTCTGAGTTCTGGAAAAAGATGGGAGACATCGGTTCTAGATAGCTCATGATTTTCATCTCCAAACTTATCAGAATGGAAAATATCGAGATTCCTCGAGAGATTTGCATACTGTATTGGTTGATTTTGAAAAAGCATTCAACAGACAACCACGAGATCTGATATGGTTGTGCACTTAGGCAACGAGGAGTTCCCGAAGTCTACGTGCGGATGATCATGGACATCTACGAGCAAGTTAAAACAAAGGTAAGATGCCCCGCAGGAATCACCGAAGGGTTCCCAATTAGAGTAGGTGTGCACCAGAGAAGCGTCTTGAGTTCTTCGCTATTATTACTGTCCTTGAGTTTCTGCTTGAGGATAAGGTGACGGACCCCAAAGCGAATCAGTTATTCTTTGCTGACGATGGAGCCATCATAAGTAAAGATCCTGTGTGAATAGA
>CASGHW010000150.1:0-63423 GCA_949320155.1 Melangyna quadrimaculata
AGCTATGGATAGCTCTTGAAAACTAATTAAGCGTTTTGCAAGCGAAAATGACGTCATAGCCTTATTTGCGGAACTGTAGGCATCCAAAGTCATACAAGCCTTCATAACTCAAAAAAATAACTTTGAATGCAAATATCTCGAAAACTAGACATTATAAAAGGGTTTGCTTTGGATGTGCTGTTGCATTTGACAAAACCTTTCTATATATGTACGTTTCAATGAGTTCCAGAGACTTTCGTAAAAAATTAATTTTAGTGATAAGGGGGTAGTCCATGCTTTTTTTCGAAAATCGATTGGAAAAAAAAAAGTTGAGTTTTGAACGGCAATGCAAGGACCTGACCGTTATCTGTTCAACAATGCTAACCGCAACCTCTTACGAGCCTTATTTTGAAAGTTATGGCCATATTAAGATTTTTAGTTTTTGGGTTGAAACAAGAAATATTAACTTTGAATCAAAATTTCTCTGCAACCAGAGCCCAAAAAATGCTCTAGTTTTCAGCAATGGATAGCTCTCCAAAAACTGATTAAGCGGTTAATAAACCGCAAGGCCTTCCGAGCCTTATTTGTGGAACTGTAGACATCCAAAGTCATGCAAACTTTCAAAACTCAAAAAAATCGATTTTAATGGATTTACTTTGAATTAAGATACCTCCGCAACCAGACCTCCTAGAATGTTCTAGTTTTCAGCTATGGATAGCTCTTGAAAAACTAATTAAGCGTTTTGCAAGCGAAAATGACGTCATAGCCTTATTTGCGGAACTGTAGGCATCCAAAGTCATACAAGCCTTCATAACTCAAAAAATAACTTTGAATGCAAATATCTCGAAAACTAGACATTATAAAAGGGTTTGCTTTGGATGTGCTGGTTGCATTTGACAAAACCTTTCTATATATGTACGTTTCAATGGGTTCCAGAGACTTTCGTAAAAAAATTAATTTTTAGTGATAAGGGGTAGTCCATGCTTTTTTTCGAAAATCGATTGGAAAAAAAAAAAGTTGAGCTTTGAACGGCAATGCAAGGACCTGACCGTTATCTGTTCAACAATGCTAACCGCAACCTCTTACGAGCCTTATTTTGAAAGTTATTGCCATATTAAGATTTTTAGTTTTTGGGTTGAAACAAGAAATATTAACTTTGAATCAAAATTTCTCTGCAACCAGAGCCCAAAAAATACTCTAGTTTTCAGCAATGGATAGCTCTCTAAAAATTGATTAAGCGGTTAATAAACCGCAAGGCCTTCCGAGCCTTATTTGTGGAACTGTAGACATCCAAAGTCATGTAAACTTTCAAAACTCAAAAAAATCGATTTTAATGGATTTACTATGAATTAAGATATCTCCGCAACCAGACCTCCTAGAATGTTCTAGTTTTCAGCTATGGATAGCTCTTGAAAAACTAATTAAGCGTTTTGCAAGCAAAAATGACGTCATAGCCTTATTTGCGGAACTGTAGGCATCCAAAGTCATACAGCCTTCATAACTCAAAAAAATAACTTTGAATGCAAATATCTCGAAAACTAGACATTATAAAAGGGTTTGCTTTGGATGTGCTGGTTGCATTTGACAAAACCTTTCTATATATGTACGTTTCAATGAGTTCCAGAGACTTTCGTAAAAAAATTAATTTTTAGTGATAAGGGGGTAGTCCATGCTTTTTTTCGAAAATCGATTGGAAAAAAAAAAGTTGAGTTTTGAACGGCAATGCAAGGACCTGACCGTTATCTGTTCAACAATGCTAACCGCAACCTCTTACGAGCCTTATTTTGAAAGTTATGGCCATATTAAGATTTTTAGTTTTTGGGTTGAAACAAGAAATATTAACTTTGAATCAAAATTTCTCTGCAACCAGAGCCCAAAAAATGCTCTAGTTTTCAGCAATGGATAGCTCTCCAAAAACTGATTAAGCGGTTAATAAACCGCAAGGCCTTCCGAGCCTTATTTGTGGAACTGTAGACATCCAAAGTCATGCAAACTTTCAAAACTCAAAAAATCGATTTTAATGGATTTACTTTGAATTAAGATATCTCCGCAACCAGACCTCCTAGAATGTTCTAGTTTTCAGCTATGGATAGCTCTTGAAAAACTAATTAAGCGTTTTGCAAGCGAAAATGACGTCATAGCCTTATTTGCGGAACTGTAGGCATCCAAAGTCATACAAGCCTTCATAACTCAAAAAAATAACTTTGAATGCAAATATCTCGAAAACTAGACATTATAAAAGGGTTTGCTTTGGATGTGCTGGTTGCATTTGACAAAACCTTTCTATATATGTACGTTTCAATGGGTTCCAGAGACTTTCGTAAAAAAATTAATTTTTAGTGATAAGGGGGTAGTCCATGCTTTTTTTCGAAAATCGATTGGAAAAAAAAAAAGTTGAGCTTTGAACGGCAATGCAAGGACCTGACCGTTATCTGTTCAACAATGCTAACCGCAACCTCTTACGAGCCTTATTTTGAAAGTTATTGCCATATTAAGATTTTTAGTTTTTGGGTTGAAACAAGAAATATTAACTTTGAATCAAAATTTCTCTGCAACCAGAGCCCAAAAAATACTCTAGTTTTCAGCAAAATGGATAGCTCTCTAAAAATTGATTAAGCGGTTAATAAACCGCAAGGCCTTCCGAGCCTTATTTGTGGAACTGTAGACATCCAAAGTCATGTAAACTTTCAAAACTCAAAAAAATCGATTTTAATGGATTTACTTTGAATTAAGATATCTCCGCAACCAGACCTCCTAGAATGTTCTAGTTTTCAGCTATGGATAGCTCTTGAAAAACTAATTAAGCGTTTTGCAAGCGAAAATGACGTCATAGCCTTATTTGCGGAACTGTAGGCATCCAAAGTCATACAAGCCTTCATAACTCAAAAAAATAACTTTGAATGCAAATATCTCGAAAACTAGACATTATAAAAGGGTTTGCTTTGGATGTGCTGGTTGCATTTGACAAAACCTTTCTATATATGTACGTTTCAATGGGTTCCAGAGACTTTCGTAAAAAAATTAATTTTTAGTGATAAGGGGGTAGTCCATGCTTTTTTTCGAAAATCGATTGGAAAAAAAAAAGTTGAGTTTTGAACGGCAATGCAAGGACCTGACCGTTATCTGTTCAACAATGCTAACCGCAACCTCTTACGAGCCTTATTTTGGAAGTTATGGCCATATTAAGATTTTTAGTTTTTGGGTTGAAACAAGAAATATTAACTTTGAATCAAAATTTCTCTGCAACCAGAGCCCAAAAAATACTCTAGTTTTCAGCAATGGATAGCTCTCCAAAAACTGATTAAGCGGTTAATAAACCGCAAGGCCTTCCGAGCCTTATTTGTGGAACTGTAGACATCCAAAGTCATGCAAACTTTCAAAACTCAAAAAAATCGATTTTAATGGATTTACTTTGAATTAAGATATCTCCGCAACCAGACCTCCTAGAATGTTCTAGTTTTCAGCTATGGATAGCTCTTGAAAAACTAATTAAGCGTTTTGCAAGCGAAAATGACGTCATAGCCTTATTTGCGGAACTGTAGGCATCCAAAGTCATACAAGCCTTCATAACTCAAAAAAATAACTTTGAATGCAAATATCTCGAAAACTAGACATTATAAAAGGGTTTGCTTTGGATGTGCTGGTTGCATTTGACAAAACCTTTCTATATATGTACGTTTCAATGGGTTCCAGAGACTTTCGTAAAAAAATTAATTTTTAGTGATAAGGGGGTAGTCCATGCTTTTTTTCGAAAATCGATTGGAAAAAAAAAAGTTGAGTTTTGAACGGCAATGCAAGGACCTGACCGTTATCTGTTCAACAATGCTAACCGCAACCTCTTACGAGCCTTATTTTGGAAGTTATGGCCATATTAAGATTTTTAGTTTTTGGGTTGAAACAAGAAATATTAACTTTGAATCAAAATTTCTCTGCAACCAGAGCCCAAAAAATACTCTAGTTTTCAGCAATGGATAGCTCTCTAAAAACTGATTAAGCGGTTAATAAACCGCAAGGCCTTCCGAGCCTTATTTGTGGAACTGTAGACATCCAAAGTCATGTAAACTTTCAAAACTCAAAAAAATCGATTTTAATGGATTTACTTTGAATTAAGATATCTCCGCAACCAGACCTCCTAGAATGTTCTAGTTTTCAGCTATGGATAGCTCTTGAAAAACTAATTAAGCGTTTTGCAAGCGAAAATGACGTCATAGCCTTATTTGCGGAACTGTAGGCATCCAAAGTCATACAAGCCTTCATAACTCAAAAAAATAACTTTGAATGCAAATATCTCGAAAACTAGACATTATAAAAGGGTTTGCTTTGGATGTGCTGGTTGCATTTGACAAAACCTTTCTATATATGTACGTTTCAATGGGTTCCAGAGACTTTCGTAAAAAAATTAATTTTTAGTGATAAGGGGGTAGTCCATGCTTTTTTTCGAAAATCGATTGGAAAAAAAAAAGTTGAGCTTTGAACGGCAATGCAAGGACCTGACCGTTATCTGTTCAACAATGCTAACCGCAACCTCTTACGAGCCTTATTTTGAAAGTTATTGCCATATTAAGATTTTTAGTTTTTGGGTTGAAACAAGAAATATTAACTTTGAATCAAAATTTCTCTGCAACCAGAGCCCAAAAAATACTCTAGTTTTCAGCAATGGATAGCTCTCTAAAAATTGATTAAGCGGTTAATAAACCGCAAGGCCTTCCGAGCCTTATTTGTGGAACTGTAGACATCCAAAGTCATGTAAACTTTCAAAACTCAAAAAAATCGATTTTAATGGATTTACTTTGAATTAAGATATCTCCGCAACCAGACCTCCTAGAATGTTCTAGTTTTCAGCTATGGATAGCTCTTGAAAAACTAATTAAGCGTTTTGCAAGCGAAAATGACGTCATAGCCTTATTTGCGGAACTGTAGGCATCCAAAGTCATACAAGCCTTCATAACTCAAAAAAATAACTTTGAATGCAAATATCTCGAAAACTAGACATTATAAAAGGGTTTGCTTTGGATGTGCTGGTTGCATTTGACAAAACCTTTCTATATATGTACGTTTCAATGGGTTCCAGAGACTTTCGTAAAAAAATTAATTTTTAGTGATAAGGGGGTAGTCCATGCTTTTTTTCGAAAATCGATTGGAAAAAAAAAAGTTGAGTTTTGAACGGCAATGCAAGGACCTGACCGTTATCTGTTCAACAATGCTAACCGCAACCTCTTACGAGCCTTATTTTGGAAGTTATGGCCATATTAAGATTTTTAGTTTTTGGGTTGAAACAAGAAATATTAACTTTGAATCAAAATTTCTCTGCAACCAGAGCCCAAAAAATACTCTAGTTTTCAGCAATGGATAGCTCTCTAAAAACTGATTAAGCGGTTAATAAACCGCAAGGCCTTCCGAGCCTTATTTGTGGAACTGTAGACATCCAAAGTCATGTAAACTTTCAAAACTCAAAAAAATCGATTTTAATGGATTTACTTTGAATTAAGATATCTCCGCAACCAGACCTCCTAGAATGTTCTAGTTTTCAGCTATGGATAGCTCTTGAAAAACTAATTAAGCGTTTTGCAAGCGAAAATGACGTCATAGCCTTATTTGCGGAACTGTAGGCATCCAAAGTCATACAAGCCTTCATAACTCAAAAAAATAACTTTGAATGCAAATATCTCGAAAACTAGACATTATAAAAGGGTTTGCTTTGGATGTGCTGGTTGCATTTGACAAAACCTTTCTATATATGTACGTTTCAATGGGTTCCAGAGACTTTCGTAAAAAAATTAATTTTTAGTGATAAGGGGGTAGTCCATGCTTTTTTTCGAAAATCGATTGGAAAAAAAAAAGTTGAGCTTTGAACGGCAATGCAAGGACCTGACCGTTATCTGTTCAACAATGCTAACCGCAACCTCTTACGAGCCTTATTTTGAAAGTTATTGCCATATTAAGATTTTTAGTTTTTGGGTTGAAACAAGAAATATTAACTTTGAATCAAAATTTCTCTGCAACCAGAGCCCAAAAAATACTCTAGTTTTCAGCAATGGATAGCTCTCTAAAAATTGATTAAGCGGTTAATAAACCGCAAGGCCTTCCGAGCCTTATTTGTGGAACTGTAGACATCCAAAGTCATGTAAACTTTCAAAACTCAAAAAAATCGATTTTAATGGATTTACTTTGAATTAAGATATCTCCGCAACCAGACCTCCTAGAATGTTCTAGTTTTCAGCTATGGATAGCTCTTGAAAAACTAATTAAGCGTTTTGCAAGCGAAAATGACGTCATAGCCTTATTTGCGGAACTGTAGGCATCCAAAGTCATACAAGCCTTCATAACTCAAAAAAATAACTTTGAATGCAAATATCTCGAAAACTAGACATTATAAAAGGGTTTGCTTTGGATGTGCTGGTTGCATTTGACAAAACCTTTCTATATATGTACGTTTGAATGGGTTCCAGAGACTTTCGTAAAAAAATTAATTTTTAGTGATAAGGGGGTAGTCCATGCTTTTTTTCGAAAATCGATTGGAAAAAAAAAAGTTGAGTTTTGAACGGCAATGCAAGGACCTGACCGTTATCTGTTCAACAATGCTAACCGCAACCTCTTACGAGCCTTATTTTGGAAGTTATGGCCATATTAAGATTTTTAGTTTTTGGGTTGAAACAAGAAATATTAACTTTGAATCAAAATTTCTCTGCAACCAGAGCCCAAAAAATACTCTAGTTTTCAGAAATGGATAGCTCTCTAAAAACTGATTAAGCGGTTAATAAACCGCAAGGCCTTCCGAGCCTTATTTGTGGAACTGTAGACATCCAAAGTCATGTAAACTTTCAAAACTAAAAAAAATCGATTTTAATGGATTTACTTTGAATTAAGATATCTCCGCAACCAGACCTCCTAGAATGTTCTAGTTTTCAGCTATGGATAGCTCTTGAAAAACTAATTAAGCGTTTTGCAAGCGAAAATGACGTCATAGCCTTATTTGCGGAACTGTAGGCATCCAAAGTCATACAAGCCTTCATAACTCAAAAAAATAACTTTGAATGCAAATATCTCGAAAACTAGACATTATAAAAGGGTTTGCTTTGGATGTGCTGGTTGCATTTGACAAAACCTTTCTATATATGTACGTTTCAATGGGTTCCAGAGACTTTCGTAAAAAAATTAATTTTTAGTGATAAGGGGGTAGTCCATGCTTTTTTTCGAAAATCGATTGGAAAAAAAAAAGTTGAGTTTTGAACGGCAATGCAAGGACCTGACCGTTATCTGTTCAACAATGC
The DNA here is from genome assembly GCA_949320155.1 of Melangyna quadrimaculata. Lineage (NCBI taxonomy): Eukaryota > Metazoa > Arthropoda > Insecta > Diptera > Syrphidae > Melangyna > Melangyna quadrimaculata. The sequence goes on from CASGHW010000150.1 coordinate 7,251, forward strand.
TAACCGCAACCTCTTACGAGCCTTATTTTGGAAGTTATGGCCATATTAAGATTTTTAGTTTTTGGGTTGAAACAAGAAATATTAACTTTGAATCAAAATTTCTCTGCAACCAGAGCCCAAAAAATACTCTAGTTTTCAGCAATGGATAGCTCTCTAAAAACTGATTAAGCGATTAATAAACCGCAAGGCCTTCCGAGCCTTATTTGTGGAACTGTAGACATCCAAAGTCATGTAAACTTTCAAAACTCAAAAAAATCGATTTTAATGGATTTACTTTGAATTAAGATATCTCCACAACCAGACCTCCTAGAATGTTCTAGTTTTCAGCTATGGATAGCTCTTGAAAAACTAATTAAGCGTTTTGCAAGCGAAAATGACGTCATAGCCTTATTTGCGGAACTGTAGGCATCCAAAGTCATACAAGCCTTCATAACTTAAAAAAAATAACTTTGAATGCAAATATCTCGAAAACTAGACATTATAAAAGGGTTTGCTTTGGATGTGCTGGTTGCATTTGACAAAACCTTTCTATATATGTACGTTTCAATGAGTTCCAGAGACTTTCGTAAAAAAATTAATTTTTAGTGATAAGGGGGTAGTCCATGCTTTTTTTCGAAAATCGATTGGAAAAAAAAAAGTTGAGCTTTGAACGGCAATGCAAGGACCTGACCGTTATCTGTTCAACAATGCTAACCGCAACCTCTTACGAGCCTTATTTTGAAAGTTATGGCCATATTAAGATTTTTAGTTTTTGGGTTGAAACAAGAAATATTAACTTTGAATCAAAATTTCTCTGCAACCAGAGCCCAAAAAATGCTCTAGTTTTCAGCAATGGATAGCTCTCCAAAAACTGATTAAGCGGTTAATAAACCGCAAGGCCTTCCGAGCCTTATTTGTGGAACTGTAGACATCCAAAGTCATGCAAACTTTCAAAACTCAAAAAAATCGATTTTAATGGATTTACTTTGAATTAAGATATCTCCGCAACCAGACCTCCTAGAATGTTCTAGTTTTCAGCTATGGATAGCTCTTGAAAAACTAATTAAGCGTTTTGCAAGCGAAAATGACGTCATAGCCTTATTTGCGGAACTGTAGGCATCCAAAGTCATACAAGCCTTCATAACTCAAAAAAATAACTTTGAATGCAAATATCTCGAACACTAGACATTATAAAAGGGTTTGCTTTGGATGTGCTGGTTGCATTTGACAAAACCTTTCTGTATATGTACGTTTCAATGGGTTCCAGAGACTTTCGTAAAAAAATTAATTTTTAGTGATAAGGGGGTAGTCCATGCTTTTTTTCGAAAATCGATTGGAAAAAAAAAGTTGAGTTTTGAACGGCAATGCAAGGACCTGACCGTTATCTGTTCAACAATGCTAACCGCAACCTCTTACGAGCCTTATTTTGGAAGTTATGGCCATATTAAGATTTTTAGTTTTTGGGTTGAAACAAGAAATATTAACTTTGAATCAAAATTTCTCTGCAACCAGAGCCCAAAAAATACTCTAGTTTTCAGCAATAGATAGCTCTCTTAAAACTGATTAAGCGGTTAATAAACCGCAAGGCCTTCCGAGCCTTATTTGTGGAACTGTAGACATCCAAAGTCATGTAAACTTTCAAAACTCAAAAAAATCGATTTTAATGGATTTACTTTGAATTAAGATATCTCCGCAACCAGACCTCCTAGAATGTTCTAGTTTTCAGCTATGGATAGCTCTTGAAAAACTAATTAAGCGTTTTGCAAGCGAAAATGACGTCATAGCCTTATTTGCGGAACTGTAGGCATCCAAAGTCATACAAGCCTTCATAACTCAAAAAAATAACTTTGAATGCAAATATCTCGAAAACTAGACATTATAAAAGGGTTTGCTTTGGATGTGCTGGTTGCATTTGACAAAACCTTTCTATATATGTACGTTTCAATGAGTTCCAGAGACTTTCGTAAAAAAATTAATTTTTAGTGATAAGGGGGTAGTCCATGCTTTTTTTCGAAAATCGATTGGAAAAAAAAAAGTTGAGTTTTGAACGGCAATGCAAGGACCTGACCGTTATCTGTTCAACAATGCTAACCGCAACCTCTTACGAGCCTTATTTTGAAAGTTATGACCATATTAAGATTTTTAGTTTTTGGGTTGAAACAAGAAATATTAACTTTGAATCAAAATTTCTCTGCAACCAGAGCCCAAAAAATGCTCTAGTTTTCAGCAATGGATAGCTCTCCAAAAACTGATTAAGCGGTTAATAAACCGCAAGGCCTTCCGAGCCTTATTTGTGGAACTGTAGACATCCAAAGTCATGTAAACTTTCAAAACTCAAAAAAATCGATTTTAATGGATTTACTTTGAATTAAGATATCTCCGCAACCAGACCTCCTAGAATGTTCTAGTTTTCAGCTATGGATAGCTCTTGAAAAACTAATTAAGCGTTTTGCAAGCGAAAATGACGTCATAGCCTTAGTTGCGGAACTGTAGGCATCCAAAGTCATACAAGCCTTCATAACTCAAAAAAATAACTTTGAATGCAAATATCTCGAAAACTAGACATTATAAAAGGGTTTGCTTTGGATGTGCTGGTTGCATTTGACAAAACCTTTCTATATATGTACGTTTCAATGGGTTCCAGAGACTTTCGTAAAAAAATTAATTTTTAGTGATAAGGGGGTAGTCTATGCTTTTTTTCGAAAATCGATTGGAAAAAAAAAAGTTGAGTTTTGAACGGCAATGCAAGGACCTGACTGTTATCTGTTCAACAATGCTAACCGCAACCTCTTACGAACCTTATTTTGGAAGTTATGGCCATATTAAGATTTCTAGTTTTTGGGTTGAAACAAGAAATATTAACTTTGAATCAAAATTTCTCTGCAACCAGAGCCCAAAAAATACTCTAGTTTTCAGCAATGGATAGCTCTATTAAAACTGATTAAGCGGTTAATAAACCGCAAGGCCTTCCGAGCCTTATTTGTGGAACTGTAGACATCCAAAGTCATGTAAACTTTCAAAACTCAAAAAAATCGATTTTAATGGATTTACTTTGAATTAAGATATCTCCGCAACCAGACCTCCTAGAATGTTCTAGTTTTCAGCTATGGATAGCTCTTGAAAAACTAATTAAGCGTTTTGCAAGCGAAAATGACGTCATAGCCTTATTTGCGGAACTGTAGGCATCCAAAGTCATACAAGCCTTCATAACTCAAAAAAATAACTTTGAATGCAAATATCTCGAAAACTAGACATTATAAAAGGGTTTGCTTTGGATGTGCTGGTTGCATTTGACAAAACCTTTCTATATATGTACGTTTCAATGGGTTCCAGAGACTTTCGTAAAAAAATTAATTTTTAGTGATAAGGGGGTAGTCCATGCTTTTTTCGAAAATCGATTGGAAAAAAAAAAGTTGAGCTTTGAACGGCAATGCAAGGACCTGACCGTTATCTGTTCAACAATGCTAACCGCAACCTCTTACGAGCCTTATTTTGAAAGTTATGGCCATATTAAGATTTTTAGTTTTTGGGTTGAAACAAGAAATATTAACTTTGAATCAAAATTTCTCTGCAACCAGAGCCCAAAAAATACTCTAGTTTTCAGCAATGGATAGCTCTCTAAAAACTGATTAAGCGGTTAATAAACCGCAAGGCCTTCCGAGCCTTATTTGTGGAACTGTAGACATCCAAAGTCATGTAAACTTTCAAAACTCAAAAAAATCGATTTTAATGGATTTACTTTGAATTAAGATATCTCCGCAACCAGACCTCCTAGAATGTTCTAGTTTTCAGCTATGGATAGCTCTTGAAAAACTAATTAAGCGTTTTGCAAGCGAAAATGACGTCATAGCCTTATTTGCGGAACTGTAGGCATCCAAAGTCATACAAGCCTTCATAACTCAAAAAAATAACTTTGAATGCAAATATCTCGAAAACTAGACATTATAAAAGGGTTTGCTTTGGATGTGCTGGTTGCATTTGACAAAACCTTTCTATATATGTACGTTTCAATGGGTTCCAGAGACTTTCGTAAAAAAATTAATTTTTAGTGATAAGGGGGTAGTCCATGCTTTTTTTCGAAAATCGATTGGAAAAAAAAAAGTTGAGTTTTGAACGGCAATGCAAGGACCTGACCGTTATCTGTTCAACAATGCTAACCGCAACCTCTTACGAGCCTTATTTTGAAAGTTATGGCCATATTAAGATTTTTAGTTTTTGGGTTGAAACAAGAAATATTAACTTTGAATCAAAATTTCTCTGCAACCAGAGCCCAAAAAATACTCTAGTTTTCAGCAATGGATAGCTCTCTAAAAACTGATTAAGCGGTTAATAAACCGCAAGGCCTTCCGAGCCTTATTTGTGGAACTGTAGACATCCAAAGTCATGTAAACTTTCAAAACTCAAAAAAATCGATTTTAATGGATTTACTTTGAATTAAGATATCTCCGCAACCAGACCTCCTAGAATGTTCTAGTTTTCAGCTATGGATAGCTCTTGAAAAACTAATCAAGCGTTTTGCAAGCGAAAATGACGTCATAGCCTTATTTGCGGAACTGTAGGCATCCAAAGTCATACAAGCCTTCATAACTCAAAAAAATAACTTTGAATGCAAATATCTCGAAAACTAGACATTATAAAAGGGTTTGCTTTGGATGTGCTGGTTGCATTTGACAAAACCTTTCTATATATGTACGTTTCAATGGGTTCCAGAGACTTTCGTAAAAAAATTAATTTTTAGTGATAAGGGGGTAGTCCATGCTTTTTTTCGAAAATCGATTGGAAAAAAAAAAGTTGAGTTTTGAACGGCAATGCAAGGACCTGACTGTTATCTGTTCAACAATGCTAACCGCAACCTCTTACGAGCCTTATTTTGGAAGTTATGGCCATATTAAGATTTCTAGTTTTTGGGTTGAAACAAGAAATATTAACTTTGAATCAAAATTTCTCTGCAACCAGAGCCCAAAAAATACTCTAGTTTTCAGCAATGGATAGCTCTCTTAAAACTGATTAAGCGGTTAATAAACCGCAAGGCCTTCCGAGCCTTATTTGTGGAACTGTAGACATCCAAAGTCATGTAAACTTTCAAAACTCAAAAAAATCGATTTTAATGGATTTACTTTGAATTAAGATATCTCCGCAACCAGACCTCCTAGAATGTTCTAGTTTTCAGCTATGGATAGCTCTTGAAAAACTAATTAAGCGTTTTGCAAGCGAAAATGACGTCATAGCCTTATTTGCGGAACTGTAGGCATCCAAAGTCATACAAGCCTTCATAACTCAAAAAAATAACTTTGAATGCAAATATCTCGAAAACTAGACATTATAAAAGGGTTTGCTTTGGATGTGCTGGTTGCATTTGACAAAACCTTTCTATATATGTACGTTTCAATGGGTTCCAGAGACTTTCGTAAAAAAATTAATTTTTAGTGATAAGGGGGTAGTCCATGCTTTTTTTCGAAAATCGATTGGAAAAAAAAAAGTTGAGTTTTGAACGGCAATGCAAGGACCTGACCGTTATCTGTTCAACAATGCTAACCGCAACCTCTTACGAGCCTTATTTTGAAAGTTATGGCCATATTAAGATTTTTAGTTTTTGGGTTGAAACAAGAAATATTAACTTTGAATCAAAATTTCTCTGCAACCAGAGCCCAAAAAATGCTCTAGTTTTCAGCAATGGATAGCTCTCCAAAAACTGATTAAGCGGTTAATAAACCGCAAGGCCTTCCGAGCCTTATTTGTGGAACTGTAGACATCCAAAGTCATGTAAACTTTCAAAACTCAAAAAAATCGATTTTAATGGATTTACTTTGAATTAAGATATCTCCGCAACCAGACCTCCTAGAATGTTCTAGTTTTCAGCTATGGATAGCTCTTGAAAAACTAATTAAGCGTTTTGCAAGCGAAAATGACGTCATAGCCTTATTTGCGGAACTGTAGGCATCCAAAGTCATACAAGCCTTCATAACTCAAAAAAATAACTTTGAATGCAAATATCTCGAAAACTAGACATTATAAAAGGGTTTGCTTTGGATGTGCTGGTTGCATTTGACAAAACCTTTCTATATATGTACGTTTCAATGGGTTCCAGAGACTTTCGTAAAAAAATTAATTTTTAGTGATAAGGGGGTAGTCCATGCTTTTTTCGAAAATCGATTGGAAAAAAAAAAGTTGAGCTTTGAACGGCAATGCAAGGACCTGACCGTTATCTGTTCAACAATGCTAACCGCAACCTCTTACGAGCCTTATTTTGAAAGTTATGGCCATATTAAGATTTTTAGTTTTTGGGTTGAAACAAGAAATATTAACTTTGAATCAAAATTTCTCTGCAACCAGAGCCCAAAAAATACTCTAGTTTTCAGCAATGGATAGCTCTCTAAAAACTGATTAAGCGGTTAATAAACCGCAAGGCCTTCCGAGCCTTATTTGTGGAACTGTAGACATCCAAAGTCATGTAAACTTTCAAAACTCAAAAAAATCGATTTTAATGGATTTACTTTGAATTAAGATATCTCCGCAACCAGACCTCCTAGAATGTTCTAGTTTTCAGCTATGGATAGCTCTTGAAAAACTAATTAAGCGTTTTGCAAGCGAAAATGACGTCATAGCCTTATTTGCGGAACTGTAGGCATCCAAAGTCATACAAGCCTTCATAACTCAAAAAAATAACTTTGAATGCAAATATCTCGAAAACTAGACATTATAAAAGGGTTTGCTTTGGATGTGCTGGTTGCATTTGACAAAACCTTTCTATATATGTACGTTTCAATGGGTTCCAGAGACTTTCGTAAAAAAATTAATTTTTAGTGATAAGGGGGTAGTCCATGCTTTTTTTCGAAAATCGATTGGAAAAAAAAAAGTTGAGTTTTGAACGGCAATGCAAGGACCTGACCGTTATCTGTTCAACAATGCTAACCGCAACCTCTTACGAGCCTTATTTTGAAAGTTATGGCCATATTAAGATTTTTAGTTTTTGGGTTGAAACAAGAAATATTAACTTTGAATCAAAATTTCTCTGCAACCAGAGCCCAAAAAATACTCTAGTTTTCAGCAATGGATAGCTCTCTAAAAACTGATTAAGCGGTTAATAAACCGCAAGGCCTTCCGAGCCTTATTTGTGGAACTGTAGACATCCAAAGTCATGTAAACTTTCAAAACTCAAAAAAATCGATTTTAATGGATTTACTTTGAATTAAGATATCTCCGCAACCAGACCTCCTAGAATGTTCTAGTTTTCAGCTATGGATAGCTCTTGAAAAACTAATCAAGCGTTTTGCAAGCGAAAATGACGTCATAGCCTTATTTGCGGAACTGTAGGCATCCAAAGTCATACAAGCCTTCATAACTCAAAAAAATAACTTTGAATGCAAATATCTCGAAAACTAGACATTATAAAAGGGTTTGCTTTGGATGTGCTGGTTGCATTTGACAAAACCTTTCTATATATGTACGTTTCAATGGGTTCCAGAGACTTTCGTAAAAAAATTAATTTTTAGTGATAAGGGGGTAGTCCATGCTTTTTTTCGAAAATCGATTGGAAAAAAAAAAGTTGAGTTTTGAACGGCAATGCAAGGACCTGACTGTTATCTGTTCAACAATGCTAACCGCAACCTCTTACGAGCCTTATTTTGGAAGTTATGGCCATATTAAGATTTCTAGTTTTTGGGTTGAAACAAGAAATATTAACTTTGAATCAAAATTTCTCTGCAACCAGAGCCCAAAAAATACTCTAGTTTTCAGCAATGGATAGCTCTCTTAAAACTGATTAAGCGGTTAATAAACCGCAAGGCCTTCCGAGCCTTATTTGTGGAACTGTAGACATCCAAAGTCATGTAAACTTTCAAAACTCAAAAAAATCGATTTTAATGGATTTACTTTGAATTAAGATATCTCCGCAACCAGACCTCCTAGAATGTTCTAGTTTTCAGCTATGGATAGCTCTTGAAAAACTAATTAAGCGTTTTGCAAGCGAAAATGACGTCATAGCCTTATTTGCGGAACTGTAGGCATCCAAAGTCATACAAGCCTTCATAACTCAAAAAAATAACTTTGAATGCAAATATCTCGAAAACTAGACATTATAAAAGGGTTTGCTTTGGATGTGCTGGTTGCATTTGACAAAACCTTTCTATATATGTACGTTTCAATGGGTTCCAGAGACTTTCGTAAAAAAATTAATTTTTAGTGATAAGGGGGTAGTCCATGCTTTTTTTCGAAAATCGATTGGAAAAAAAAAAGTTGAGTTTTGAACGGCAATGCAAGGACCTGACCGTTATCTGTTCAACAATGCTAACCGCAACCTCTTACGAGCCTTATTTTGAAAGTTATGGCCATATTAAGATTTTTAGTTTTTGGGTTGAAACAAGAAATATTAACTTTGAATCAAAATTTCTCTGCAACCAGAGCCCAAAAAATGCTCTAGTTTTCAGCAATGGATAGCTCTCCAAAAACTGATTAAGCGGTTAATAAACCGCAAGGCCTTCCGAGCCTTATTTGTGGAACTGTAGACATCCAAAGTCATGCAAACTTTCAAAACTCAAAAAAATCGATTTTAATGGATTTACTTTGAATTAAGATATCTCCGCAACCAGACCTCCTAGAATGTTCTAGTTTTCAGCTATGGATAGCTCTTGAAAAACTAATTAAGCGTTTTGCAAGCGAAAATGACGTCATAGCCTTATTTGCGGAACTGTAGGCATCCAAAGTCATACAAGCCTTCATAACTCAAAAAAATAACTTTGAATGCAAATATCTCGAAAACTAGACATTATAAAAGGGTTTGCTTTGGATGTGCTGGTTGCATTTGACAAAACCTTTCTATATATGTACGTTTCAATGGGTTCCAGAGACTTTCGTAAAAAAATTAATTTTTAGTGATAAGGGGGTAGTCCATGCTTTTTTCGAAAATCGATTGGAAAAAAAAAAGTTGAGCTTTGAACGGCAATGCAAGGACCTGACCGTTATCTGTTCAACAATGCTAACCGCAACCTCTTACGAGCCTTATTTTGAAAGTTATGGCCATATTAAGATTTTTAGTTTTTGGGTTGAAACAAGAAATATTAACTTTGAATCAAAATTTCTCTGCAACCAGAGCCCAAAAAATGCTCTAGTTTTCAGCAATGGATAGCTCTCCAAAAACTGATTAAGCGGTTAATAAACCGCAAGGCCTTCCGAGCCTTATTTGTGGAACTGTAGACATCCAAAGTCATGCAAACTTTCAAAACTCAAAAAAATCGATTTTAATGGATTTACTTTGAATTAAGATATCTCCGCAACCAGACCTCCTAGAATGTTCTAGTTTTCAGCTATGGATAGCTCTTGAAAAACTAATTAAGCGTTTTGCAAGCGAAAATGACGTCATAGCCTTATTTGCGGAACTGTAGGCATCCAAAGTCATACAAGCCTTCATAACTCAAAAAAATAACTTTGAATGCAAATATCTCGAAAACTAGACATTATAAAAGGGTTTGCTTTGGATGTGCTGGTTGCATTTGACAAAACCTTTCTATATATGTACGTTTCAATGGGTTCCAGAGACTTTCGTAAAAAAATTAATTTTTAGTGATAAGGGGGTAGTCCATGCTTTTTTCGAAAATCGATTGGAAAAAAAAAAGTTGAGCTTTGAACGGCAATGCAAGGACCTGACCGTTATCTGTTCAACAATGCTAACCGCAACCTCTTACGAGCCTTATTTTGAAAGTTATGGCCATATTAAGATTTTTAGTTTTTGGGTTGAAACAAGAAATATTAACTTTGAATCAAAATTTCTCTGCAACCAGAGCCCAAAAAATACTCTTGTTTTCAGCAATGGATAGCTCTCTAAAAACTGATTAAGCGGTTAATAAACCGCAAGGCCTTCCGAGCCTTATTTGTGGAACTGTAGACATCCAAAGTCATGTAAACTTTCAAAACTCAAAAAAATCGATTTTAATGGATTTACTTTGAATTAAGATATCTCCGCAACCAGACCTCCTAGAATGTTCTAGTTTTCAGCTATGGATAGCTCTTGAAAAACTAATTAAGCGTTTTGCAAGCGAAAATGACGTCATAGCCTTATTTGCGGAACTGTAGGCATCCAAAGTCATACAAGCCTTCATAACTCAAAAAAATAACTTTGAATGCAAATATCTCGAAAACTAGACATTATAAAAGGGTTTGCTTTGGATGTGCTGGTTGCATTTGACAAAACCTTTCTATATATGTACGTTTCAATGGGTTCCAGAGACTTTCGTAAAAAAATTAATTTTTAGTGATAAGGGGTAGTCCATGCTTTTTTCGAAAATCGATTGGAAAAAAAAAAGTTGAGCTTTGAACGGCAATGCAAGGACCTGACCGTTATCTGTTCAACAATGCTAACCGCAACCTCTTACGAGCCTTATTTTGAAAGTTATGGCCATATTAAGATTTTTAGTTTTTGGGTTGAAACAAGAAATATTAACTTTGAATCAAAATTTCTCTGCAACCAGAGCCCAAAAAATACTCTAGTTTTCAGCAATGGATAGCTCCCTAAAAACCGATTAAGCGGTTAATAAACCGCAAGGCCTTCCGAGCCTTATTTGTGGAACTGTAGACATCCAAAGTCATGTAAACTTTCAAAACTCAAAAAAATCGATTTTAATGGATTTACTTTGAATTAAGATATCTCCGCAACCAGACCTCCTAGAATGTTCTAGTTTTCAGCTATGGATAGCTCTTGAAAAACTAATCAAGCGTTTTGCAAGCGAAAATGACGTCATAGCCTTATTTGCGGAACTGTAGGCATCCAAAGTCATACAAGCCTTCATAACTCAAAAAAATAACTTTGAATGCAAATATCTCGAAAACTAGACATTATAAAAGGGTTTGCTTTGGATGTGCTGGTTGCATTTGACAAAACCTTTCTATATATGTACGTTTCAATGGGTTCCAGAGACTTTCGTAAAAAAATTAATTTTTAGTGATAAGGGGGTAGTCCATGCTTTTTTTCGAAAATCGATTGGAAAAAAAAAAGTTGAGTTTTGAACGGCAATGCAAGGATCTGACCGTTATCTGTTCAACAATGCTAACCGCAACCTCTTACGAGCCTTATTTTGAAAGTTATGGCCATATTAAGATTTTTAGTTTTTGGGTTGAAACAAGAAATATTAACTTTGAATCAAAATTTCTCTGCAACCAGAGCCCAAAAAATACTCTAGTTTTCAGCAATGGATAGCTCTCTAAAAACTGATTAAGCGGTTAATAAACCGCAAGGCCTTCCGAGCCTTATTTGTGGAACTGTAGACATCCAAAGTCATGTAAACTTTCAAAACTCAAAAAAAAAGATTTTAATGGATTAACTTTGAATTAAGATATCTCCGCAACCAGACCTCCTAGAATGTTCTAGTTTTCAGCTATGGATAGCTCTTGAAAAACTAATTAAGCGTTTTGCAAGCGAAAATGACGTCATAGCCTTATTTGCGGAACTGTAGGCATCCAAAGTCATACAAGCCTTCATAACTCAAAAAAATAACTTTGAATGCAAATATCTCGAAAACTAGACATTATAAAAGGGTTTGCTTTGGATGTGCTGGTTGCATTTGACAAAACCTTTCTATATATGTACGTTTCAATGGGTTCCAGAGACTTTCGTAAAAAAATTAATTTTTAGTGATAAGGGGGTAGTCCATGCTTTTTTTCGAAAATCGATTGGAAAAAAAAAAGTTGAGTTTTGAACGGCAATGCAAGGACCTGACCGTTATCTGTTCAACAATGCTAACCGCAACCTCTTACGAGCCTTATTTTGAAAGTTATGGCCATATTAAGATTTTTAGTTTTTGGGTTGAAACAAGAAATATTAACTTTGAATCAAAATTTCTCTGCAACCAGAGCCCAAAAAATGCTCTAGTTTTCAGCAATGGATAGCTCTCCAAAAACTGATTAAGCGGTTAATAAACCGCAAGGCCTTCCGAGCCTTATTTGTGGAACTGTAGACATCCAAAGTCATGCAAACTTTCAAAACTCAAAAAAATCGATTTTAATGGATTTACTTTGAATTAAGATATCTCCGCAACCAGACCTCCTAGAATGTTCTAGTTTTCAGCTATGGATAGCTCTTGAAAAACTAATTAAGCGTTTTGCAAGCGAAAATGACGTCATAGCCTTATTTGCGGAACTGTAGGCATCCAAAGTCATACAAGCCTTCATAACTCAAAAAAATAACTTTGAATGCAAATATCTCGAAAACTAGACATTATAAAAGGGTTTGCTTTGGATGTGCTGGTTGCATTTGACAAAACCTTTCTATATATGTACGTTTCAATGGGTTCAATGGGTTCCAGAGTTGAGCTTTGAACGGCAATGCAAGGACCTGACCGTTATCTGTTCAACAATGCTAACCGCAACCTCTTACGAGCCTTATTTTGAAAGTTATGGCCATATTAAGATTTTTAGTTTTTGGGTTGAAACAAGAAATATTAACTTTGAATCAAAATTTCTCTGCAACCAGAGCCCAAAAAATACTCTAGTTTTCAGCAATGGATAGCTCTCTAAAAACTGATTAAGCGGTTAATAAACCGCAAGGCCTTCCGAGCCTTATTTGTGGAACTGTAGACATCCAAAGTCATGTAAACTTTCAAAACTCAAAAAAATCGATTTTAATGGATTTACTTTGAATTAAGATATCTCCGCAACCAGACCTCCTAGAATGTTCTAGTTTTCAGCTATGGATAGCTCTTGAAAAACTAATTAAGCGTTTTGCAAGCGAAAATGACGTCATAGCCTTATTTGCGGAACTGTAGGCATCCAAAGTCATACAAGCCTTCATAACTCAAAAAAATAACTTTGAATGCAAATATCTCGAAAACTAGACATTATAAAAGGGTTTGCTTTGGATGTGCTGGTTGCATTTGACAAAACCTTTCTATATATGTACGTTTCAATGGGTTCCAGAGACTTTCGTAAAAAAATTAATTTTTAGTGATAAGGGGGTAGTCCATGCTTTTTTCGAAAATCGATTGGAAAAAAAAAGTTGAGCTTTGAACGGCAATGCAAGGACCTGACCGTTATCTGTTCAACAATGCTAACCGCAACCTCTTACGAGCCTTATTTTGAAAGTTATGGCCATATTAAGATTTTTAGTTTTTGGGTTGAAACAAGAAATATTAACTTTGAATCAAAATTTCTCTGCAACCAGAGCCCAAAAAATACTCTAGTTTTCAGCAATGGATAGCTCTCTAAAAACTGATTAAGCGGTTGATAAACCGCAAGGCCTTCCGAGCCTTATTTGTGGAACTGTAGACATCCAAAGTCATGTAAACTTTCAAAACTCAAAAAAATCGATTTTAATGGATTTACTTTGAATTAAGATATCTCCGCAACCAGACCTCCTAGAATGTTCTAGTTTTCAGCTATGGATAGCTCTTGAAAAACTAATTAAGCGTTTTGCAAGCGAAAATGACGTCATAGCCTTATTTGCGGAACTGTAGGCATCCAAAGTCATACAAGCCTTCATAACTCAAAAAAATAACTTTGAATGCAAATATCTCGAAAACTAGACATTATAAAAGGGTTTGCTTTGGATGTGCTGGTTGCATTTGACAAAACCTTTCTATATATGTACGTTTCAATGGGTTCCAGAGACTTTCGTAAAAAAATTAATTTTTAGTGATAAGGGGTAGTCCATGCTTTTTTCGAAAATCGATTGGAAAAAAAAAAGTTGAGCTTTGAACGGCAATGCAAGGCCCTGACCGTTATCTGTTCAACAATGCTAACCGCAACCTCTTACGAGCCTTATTTTGAAAGTTATGGCCATATTAAGATTTTTAGTTTTTGGGTTGAAACAAGAAATATTAACTTTGAATCAAAATTTCTCTGCAACCAGAGCCCAAAAAATACTCTAGTTTTCAGCAATGGATAGCTCCCTAAAAACCGATTAAGCGGTTAATAAACCGCAAGGCCTTCCGAGCCTTATTTGTGGAACTGTAGACATCCAAAGTCATGTAAACTTTCAAAACTCAAAAAAATCGATTTTAATGGATTTACTTTGAATTAAGATATCTCCGCAACCAGACCTCCTAGAATGTTCTAGTTTTCAGCTATGGATAGCTCTTGAAAAACTAATCAAGCGTTTTGCAAGCGAAAATGACGTCATAGCCTTATTTGCGGAACTGTAGGCATCCAAAGTCATACAAGCCTTCATAACTCAAAAAAATAACTTTGAATGCAAATATCTCGAAAACTAGACATTATAAAAGGGTTTGCTTTGGATGTGCTGGTTGCATTTGACAAAACCTTTCTATATATGTACGTTTCAATGGGTTCCAGAGACTTTCGTAAAAAAATTAATTTTTAGTGATAAGGGGGTAGTCCATGCTTTTTTTCGAAAATCGATTGGAAAAAAAAAGTTGAGTTTTGAACGGCAATGCAAGGATCTGACCGTTATCTGTTCAACAATGCTAACCGCAACCTCTTACGAGCCTTATTTTGAAAGTTATGGCCATATTAAGATTTTTAGTTTTTGGGTTGAAACAAGAAATATTAACTTTGAATCAAAATTTCTCTGCAACCAGAGCCCAAAAAATACTCTAGTTTTCAGCAATGGATAGCTCTCTAAAAACTGATTAAGCGGTTAATAAACCGCAAGGCCTTCCGAGCCTTATTTGTGGAACTGTAGACATCCAAAGTCATGTAAACTTTCAAAACTCAAAAAAATCGATTTTAATGGATTTACTTTGAATTAAGATATCTCCGCAACCAGACCTCCTAGAATGTTCTAGTTTTCAGCTATGGATAGCTCTTGAAAAACTAATTAAGCGTTTTGCAAGCGAAAATGACGTCATAGCCTTATTTGCGGAACTGTAGGCATCCAAAGTCATACAAGCCTTCATAACTCAAAAAAATAACTTTGAATGCAAATATCTCGAAAACTAGACATTATAAAAGGGTTTGCTTTGGATGTGCTGGTTGCATTTGACAAAACCTTTCTATATATGTACGTTTCAATGGGTTCCAGAGACTTTCGTAAAAAAATTAATTTTTAGTGATAAGGGGGTAGTCCATGCTTTTTTCGAAAATCGATTGGAAAAAAAAAAGTTGAGCTTTGAACGGCAATGCAAGGACCTGACCGTTATCTGTTCAACAATGCTAACCGCAACCTCTTACGAGCCTTATTTTGAAAGTTATGGCCATATTAAGATTTTTAGTTTTTGGGTTGAAACAAGAAATATTAACTTTGAATCAAAATTTCTCTGCAACCAGAGCCCAAAAAATACTCTAGTTTTCAGCAATGGATAGCTCTCTAAAAACCGATTAAGCGGTTAATAAACCGCAAGGCCTTCCGAGCCTTATTTGTGGAACTGTAGACATCCAAAGTCATGTAAACTTTCAAAACTCAAAAAAATCGATTTTAATGGATTTACTTTGAATTAAGATATCTCCGCAACCAGACCTCCTAGAATGTTCTAGTTTTCAGCTATGGATAGCTCTTGAAAAACTAATCAAGCGTTTTGCAAGCGAAAATGACGTCATAGCCTTATTTGCGGAACTGTAGGCATCCAAAGTCATACAAGCCTTCATAACTCAAAAAAATAACTTTGAATGCAAATATCTCGAAAACTAGACATTATAAAAGGGTTTGCTTTGGATGTGCTGGTTGCATTTGACAAAACCTTTCTATATATGTACGTTTCAATGGGTTCCAGAGACTTTCGTAAAAAAATTAATTTTTAGTGATAAGGGGGTAGTCCATGCTTTTTTTCGAAAATCGATTGGAAAAAAAAAAGTTGAGTTTTGAACGGCAATGCAAGGATCTGACCGTTATCTGTTCAACAATGCTAACCGCAACCTCTTACGAGCCTTATTTTGGAAGTTATGGCCATATTAAGATTTTTAGTTTTTGGGTTGAAACAAGAAATATTAACTTTGAATCAAAATTTCTCTGCAACCAGAGCCCAAAAAATACTCTAGTTTTCAGCAATGGATAGCTCTCTAAAAACTGATTAAGCGGTTAATAAACCGCAAGGCCTTCCGAGCCTTATTTGTGGAACTGTAGACATCCAAAGTCATGTAAACTTTCAAAACTCAAAAAAATCGATTTTAATGGATTTACTTTGAATTAAGATATCTCCGCAACCAGACCTCCTAGAATGTTCTAGTTTTCAGCTATGGATAGCTCTTGAAAAACTAATTAAGCGTTTTGCAAGCGAAAATGACGTCATAGCCTTATTTGCGGAACTGTAGGCATCCAAAGTCATACAAGCCTTCATAACTCAAAAAAATAACTTTGAATGCAAATATCTCGAAAACTAGACATTATAAAAGGGTTTGCTTTGGATGTGCTGGTTGCATTTGACAAAACCTTTCTATATATGTACGTTTCAATGGGTTCCAGAGACTTTCGTAAAAAAATTAATTTTTAGTGATAAGGGGGTAGTCCATGCTTTTTTTCGAAAATCGATTGGAAAAAAAAAAGTTGAGTTTTGAACGGCAATGCAAGGATCTGACCGTTATCTGTTCAACAATGCTAACCGCAACCTCTTACGAGCCTTATTTTGGAAGTTATGGCCATATTAAGATTTTTAGTTTTTGGGTTGAAACAAGAAATATTAACTTTGAATCAAAATTTCTCTGCAACCAGAGCCCAAAAAATACTCTAGTTTTCAGCAATGGATAGCTCTCTTAAAACTGATTAAGCGGTTAATAAACCGCAAGGCCTTCCGAGCCTTATTTGTGGAACTGTAGACATCCAAAGTCATGTAAACTTTCAAAACTCAAAAAAATCGATTTTAATGGATTTACTTTGAATTAAGATATCTCCGCAACCAGACCTCCTAGAATGTTCTAGTTTTCAGCTATGGATAGCTCTTGAAAAACTTATTAAGCGTTTTGCAAGCGAAAATGACGTCATAGCCTTATTTGCGGAACTGTAGGCATCCAAAGTCATACAAGCCTTCATAACTCAAAAAAATAACTTTGAATGCAAATATCTCGAAAACTAGACATTATAAAAGGGTTTGCTTTGGATGTGCTGGTTGCATTTGACAAAACCTTTCTATATATGTACGTTTTAATGGATTCCAGAGACTTTCGTAAAAAAATTAATTTTTAGTGATAAGGGGGTAGTCCATGCTTTTTTTCGAAAATCGATTGGAAAAAAAAAAGTTGAGTTTTGAACGGCAATGCAAGGACCTGACCGTTATCTGTTCAACAATGCTAACCGCAACCTCTTACGAGCCTTATTTTGAAAGTTATGGCCATATTAAGATTTTTAGTTTTTGGGTTGAAACAAGAAATATTAACTTTGAATCAAAATTTCTCTGCAACCAGAGCCCAAAAAATGCTCTAGTTTTCAGCAATGGATAGCTCTCCAAAAACTGATTAAGCGGTTAATAAACCGCAAGGCCTTCCGAGCCTTATTTGTGGAACTGTAGACATCCAAAGTCATGCAAACTTTCAAAACTCAAAAAAATCGATTTTAATGGATTTACTTTGAATTAAGATATCTCCGCAACCAGACCTCCTAGAATGTTCTAGTTTTCAGCTATGGATAGCTCTTGAAAAACTAATTAAGCGTTTTGCAAGCGAAAATGACGTCATAGCCTTATTTGCGGAACTGTAGGCATCCAAAGTCATACAAGCCTTCATAACTCAAAAAAATAACTTTGAATGCAAATATCTCGAAAACTAGACATTATAAAAGGGTTTGCTTTGGATGTGCTGGTTGCATTTGACAAAACCTTTCTATATATGTACGTTTCAATGGGTTCCAGAGACTTTCGTAAAAAAATTAATTTTTAGTGATAAGGGGGTAGTCCATGCTTTTTTCGAAAATCGATTGGAAAAAAAAAAGTTGAGTTTTGAACGGCAATGCAAGGACCTGACCGTTATCTGTTCAACAATGCTAACCGCAACCTCTTACGAGCCTTATTTTGAAAGTTATGGCCATATTAAGATTTTTAGTTTTTGGGTTGAAACAAGAAATATTAACTTTGAATCAAAATTTCTCTGCAACCAGAGCCCAAAAAATACTCTAGTTTTCAGCAATGGATAGCTCTCTAAAAACTGATTAAGCGGTTAATAAACCGCAAGGCCTTCCGAGCCTTATTTGTGGAACTGTAGACATCCAAAGTCATGTAAACTTTCAAAACTTAAAAAAATCGATTTTAATGGATTTACTTTGAATTAAGATATCTCCGCAACCAGACCTCCTATAATGTTCTAGTTTTCAGCTATGGATAGCTCTTGAAAAACTAATTAAGCGTTTTGCAAGCGAAAATGACGTCATAGCCTTATTTGCGGAACTGTAGGCATCCAAAGT
The DNA here is from genome assembly GCA_949320155.1 of Melangyna quadrimaculata. NCBI lineage: Eukaryota > Metazoa > Arthropoda > Insecta > Diptera > Syrphidae > Melangyna > Melangyna quadrimaculata. The sequence goes on from CASGHW010000150.1 coordinate 25,498, forward strand.
CATACAAGCCTTCATAACTCAAAAAAATAACTTTGAATGCAAATATCTCGAAAACTAGACATTATAAAAGGGTTTGCTTTGGATGTGCTGGTTGCATTTGACAAAACCTTTCTATATATGTACGTTTCAATGGGTTCCAGAGACTTTCGTAAAAAAATTAATTTTTAGTGATAAGGGGGTAGTCCATGCTTTTTTCGAAAATCGATTGGAAAAAAAAAAGTTGAGCTTTGAACGGCAATGCAAGGACCTGACCGTTATCTGTTCAACAATGCTAACCGCAACCTCTTACGAGCCTTATTTTGAAAGTTATGGCCATATTAAGATTTTTAGTTTTTGGGTTGAAACAAGAAATATTAACTTTGAATCAAAATTTCTCTGCAACCAGAGCCCAAAAAATACTCTAGTTTTCAGCAATGGATAGCTCTCTAAAAACCGATTAAGCGGTTAATAAACCGCAAGGCCTTCCGAGCCTTATTTGTGGAACTGTAGACATCCAAAGTCATGTAAACTTTCAAAACTCAAAAAAATCGATTTTAATGGATTTACTTTGAATTAAGATATCTCCGCAACCAGACCTCCTAGAATGTTCTAGTTTTCAGCTATGGATAGCTCTTGAAAAACTAATTAAGCGTTTTGCAAGCGAAAATGACGTCATAGCCTTATTTGCGGAACTGTAGGCATCCAAAGTCATACAAGCCTTCATAACTCAAAAAAATAACTTTGAATGCAAATATCTCGAAAACTAGACATTATAAAAGGGTTTGCTTTGGATGTGCTGGTTGCATTTGACAAAACCTTTCTATATATGTACGTTTCAATGGGTTCCAGAGACTTTCGTAAAAAAATTAATTTTTAGTGATAAGGGGGTAGTCCATGCTTTTTTTCGAAAATCGATTGGAAAAAAAAAAGTTGAGTTTTGAACGGCAATGCAAGGATCTGACCGTTATCTGTTCAACAATGCTAACCGCAACCTCTTACGAGCCTTATTTTGGAAGTTATGGCCATATTAAGATTTTTAGTTTTTGGGTTGAAACAAGAAATATTAACTTTGAATCAAAATTTCTCTGCAACCAGAGCCCAAAAAATACTCTAGTTTTCAGCAATGGATAGCTCTCTAAAAACTGATTAAGCGGTTAATAAACCGCAAGGCCTTCCGAGCCTTATTTGTGGAACTGTAGACATCCAAAGTCATGTAAACTTTCAAAACTCAAAAAAATCGATTTTAATGGATTTACTTTGAATTAAGATATCTCCGCAACCAGACCTCCTAGAATGTTCTAGTTTTCAGCTATGGATAGCTCTTGAAAAACTAATTAAGCGTTTTGCAAGCGAAAATGACGTCATAGCCTTATTTGCGGAACTGTAGGCATCCAAAGTCATACAAGCCTTCATAACTCAAAAAAAATAACTTTGAATGCAAATATCTCGAAAACTAGACATTATAAAAGGGTTTGCTTTGGATGTGCTGGTTGCATTTGACAAAACCTTTCTATATATGTACGTTTCAATGGGTTCCAGAGACTTTCGTAAAAAAATTAATTTTTAGTGATAAGGGGGTAGTCCATGCTTTTTTCGAAAATCGATTGGAAAAAAAAAAGTTGAGCTTTGAACGGCAATGCAAGGACCTGACCGTTATCTGTTCAACAATGCTAACCGCAACCTCTTACGAGCCTTATTTTGAAAGTTATGGCCATATTAAGATTTTTAGTTTTTGGGTTGAAACAAGAAATATTAACTTTGAATCAAAATTTCTCTGCAACCAGAGCCCAAAAAATACTCTAGTTTTCAGCAATGGATAGCTCTCTAAAAACTGATTAAGCGGTTAATAAACCGCAAGGCCTTCCGAGCCTTATTTGTGGAACTGTAGACATCCAAAGTCATGTAAACTTTCAAAACTCAAAAAAATCGATTTTAATGGATTTACTTTGAATTAAGATATCTCCGCAACCAGACCTTCTAGAATGTTCTAGTTTTCAGCTATGGATAGCTCTTGAAAAACTAATTAAGCGTTTTGCAAGCGAAAATGACGTCAAAGCCTTATTTGCGGAACTGTAGGCATCCAAAGTCATACAAGCCTTCATAACTCAAAAAAATAACTTTGAATGCAAATATCTCGAAAACTAGACATTATAAAAGGGTTTGCTTTGGATGTGCTGGTTGCATTTGACAAAACCTTTCTATATATGTACGTTTCAATGGGTTCCAGAGACTTTCGTAAAAAAATTAATTTTTAGTGATAAGGGGGTAGTCCATGCTTTTTTTCGAAAATCGATTGGAAAAAAAAAAGTTGAGTTTTGAACGGCAATGCAAGGATCTGACCGTTATCTGTTCAACAATGCTAACCGCAACCTCTTACGAGCCTTATTTTGGAAGTTATGGCCATATTAAGATTTTTAGTTTTTGGGTTGAAACAAGAAATATTAACTTTGAATCAAAATTTCTCTGCAACCAGAGCCCAAAAAATACTCTAGTTTTCAGCAATGGATAGCTCTCTTAAAACTGATTAAGCGGTTAATAAACCGCAAGGCCTTCCGAGCCTTATTTGTGGAACTGTAGACATCCAAAGTCATGTAAACTTTCAAAACTCAAAAAAATCGATTTTAATGGATTTACTTTGAATTAAGATATCTCCGCAACCAGACCTCCTAGAATGTTCTAGTTTTCAGCTATGGATAGCTCTTGAAAAACTTATTAAGCGTTTTGCAAGCGAAAATGACGTCATAGCCTTATTTGCGGAACTGTAGGCATCCAAAGTCATACAAGCCTTCATAACTCAAAAAAATAACTTTGAATGCAAATATCTCGAAAACTAGACATTATAAAAGGGTTTGCTTTGGATGTGCTGGTTGCATTTGACAAAACCTTTCTATATATGTACGTTTTAATGGATTCCAGAGACTTTCGTAAAAAAATTAATTTTTAGTGATAAGGGGGTAGTCCATGCTTTTTTTCGAAAATCGATTGGAAAAAAAAAAGTTGAGTTTTGAACGGCAATGCAAGGACCTGACCGTTATCTGTTCAACAATGCTAACCGCAACCTCTTACGAGCCTTATTTTGAAAGTTATGGCCATATTAAGATTTTTAGTTTTTGGGTTGAAACAAGAAATATTAACTTTGAATCAAAATTTCTCTGCAACCAGAGCCCAGAAAATGCTCTAGTTTTCAGCAATGGATAGCTCTCCAAAAACTGATTAAGCGGTTAATAAACCGCAAGGCCTTCCGAGCCTTATTTGTGGAACTGTAGACATCCAAAGTCATGCAAACTTTCAAAACTCAAAAAAATCGATTTTAATGGATTTACTTTGAATTAAGATATCTCCGCAACCAGACCTCCTAGAATGTTCTAGTTTTCAGCTATGGATAGCTCTTGAAAAACTAATTAAGCGTTTTGCAAGCGAAAATGACGTCATAGCCTTATTTGCGGAACTGTAGGCATCCAAAGTCATACAAGCCTTCATAACTCAAAAAAATAACTTTGAATGCAAATATCTCGAAAACTAGACATTATAAAAGGGTTTGCTTTGGATGTGCTGGTTGCATTTGACAAAACCTTTCTATATATGTACGTTTCAATGGGTTCCAGAGACTTTCGTAAAAAAATTAATTTTTAGTGATAAGGGGGTAGTCCATGCTTTTTTCGAAAATCGATTGGAAAAAAAAAGTTGAGCTTTGAACGGCAATGCAAGGACCTGACCGTTATCTGTTCAACAATGCTAACCGCAACCTCTTACGAGCCTTATTTTGAAAGTTATGGCCATATTAAGATTTTTAGTTTTTGGGTTGAAACAAGAAATATTAACTTTGAATCAAAATTTCTCTGCAACCAGAGCCCAAAAAATACTCTAGTTTTCAGCAATGGATAGCTCTCTTAAAACTGATTAAGCGGTTAATAAACCGCAAGGCCTTCCGAGCCTTATTTGTGGAACTGTAGACATCCAAAGTCATGTAAACTTTCAAAACTCAAAAAAATCGATTTTAATGGATTTACTTTGAATTAAGATATCTCCGCAACCAGACCTCCTAGAATGTTCTAGTTTTCAGCTATGGATAGCTCTTGAAAAACTTATTAAGCGTTTTGCAAGCGAAAATGACGTCATAGCCTTATTTGCGGAACTGTAGGCATCCAAAGTCATACAAGCCTTCATAACTCAAAAAAATAACTTTGAATGCAAATATCTCGAAAACTAGACATTATAAAAGGGTTTGCTTTGGATGTGCTGGTTGCATTTGACAAAACCTTTCTATATATGTACGTTTTAATGGATTCCAGAGACTTTCGTAAAAAAATTAATTTTTAGTGATAAGGGGGTAGTCCATGCTTTTTTTCGAAAATCGATTGGAAAAAAAAAAGTTGAGTTTTGAACGGCAATGCAAGGACCTGACCGTTATCTGTTCAACAATGCTAACCGCAACCTCTTACGAGCCTTATTTTGAAAGTTATGGCCATATTAAGATTTTTAGTTTTTGGGTTGAAACAAGAAATATTAACTTTGAATCAAAATTTCTCTGCAACCAGAGCCCAAAAAATGCTCTAGTTTTCAGCAATGGATAGCTCTCCAAAAACTGATTAAGCGGTTAATAAACCGCAAGGCCTTCCGAGCCTTATTTGTGGAACTGTAGACATCCAAAGTCATGCAAACTTTCAAAACTCAAAAAAATCGATTTTAATGGATTTACTTTGAATTAAGATATCTCCGCAACCAGACCTCCTAGAATGTTCTAGTTTTCAGCTATGGATAGCTCTTGAAAAACTAATTAAGCGTTTTGCAAGCGAAAATGACGTCATAGCCTTATTTGCGGAACTGTAGGCATCCAAAGTCATACAAGCCTTCATAACTCAAAAAAATAACTTTGAATGCAAATATCTCGAAAACTAGACATTATAAAAGGGTTTGCTTTGGATGTGCTGGTTGCATTTGACAAAACCTTTCTATATATGTACGTTTTAATGGATTCCAGAGACTTTCGTAAAAAAATTAATTTTTAGTGATAAGGGGGTAGTCCATGCTTTTTTTCGAAAATCGATTGGAAAAAAAAAAGTTGAGTTTTGAACGGCAATGCAAGGACCTGACCGTTATCTGTTCAACAATGCTAACCGCAACCTCTTACGAGCCTTATTTTGAAAGTTATGGCCATATTAAGATTTTTAGTTTTTGGGTTGAAACAAGAAATATTAACTTTGAATCAAAATTTCTCTGCAACCAGAGCCCAAAAAATGCTCTAGTTTTCAGCAATGAATAGCTCTCCAAAAACTGATTAAGCGGTTAATAAACCGCAAGGCCTTCCGAGCCTTATTTGTGGAACTGTAGACATCCAAAGTCATGCAAACTTTCAAAACTCAAAAAAATCGATTTTAATGGATTTACTTTGAATTAAGATATCTCCGCAACCAGACCTCCTAGAATGTTCTAGTTTTCAGCTATGGATAGCTCTTGAAAAACTAATTAAGCGTTTTGCAAGCGAAAATGACGTCATAGCCTTATTTGCGGAACTGTAGGCATCCAAAGTCATACAAGCCTTCATAACTCAAAAAAATAACTTTGAATGCAAATATCTCGAAAACTAGACATTATAAAAGGGTTTGCTTTGGATGTGCTGGTTGCATTTGACAAAACCTTTCTATATATGTACGTTTCAATGGGTTCCAGAGACTTTCGTAAAAAAATTAATTTTTAGTGATAAGGGGGTAGTCCATGCTTTTTTTCGAAAATCGATTGGAAAAAAAAAGTTGAGTTTTGAACGGCAATGCAAGGATCTGACCGTTATCTGTTCAACAATGCTAACCGCAACCTCTTACGAGCCTTATTTTGGAAGTTATGGCCATATTAAGATTTTTAGTTTTTGGGTTGAAACAAGAAATATTAACTTTGAATCAAAATTTCTCTGCAACCAGAGCCCAAAAAATACTCTAGTTTTCAGCAGTGGATAGCTCTCTTAAAACTGATTAAGCGGTTAATAAACCGCAAGGCCTTCCGAGCCTTATTTGTGGAACTGTAGACATCCAAAGTCATGTAAACTTTCAAAACTCAAAAAAATCGATTTTAATGGATTTACTTTGAATTAAGATATCTCCGCAACCAGACCTCCTAGAATGTTCTAGTTTTCAGCTATGGATAGCTCTTGAAAAACTAATTAAGCGTTTTGCAAGCGAAAATGACGTCATAGCCTTATTTGCGGAACTGTAGGCATCCAAAGTCATACAAGCCTTCATAACTCAAAAAAATAACTTTGAATGCAAATATCTCGAAAACTAGACATTATAAAAGGGTTTGCTTTGGATGTGCTGGTTGCATTTGACAAAACCTTTCTATATATGTACGTTTCAATGGGTTCCAGAGACTTTCGTAAAAAAATTAATTTTTAGTGATAAGGGGGTAGTCCATGCTTTTTTTCGAAAATCGATTGGAAAAAAAAAAGTTGAGTTTTGAACGGCAATGCAAGGACCTGACCGTTATCTGTTCAACAATGCTAACCGCAACCTCTTACGAGCCTTATTTTGAAAGTTATGGCCATATTAAGATTTTTAGTTTTTGGGTTGAAACAAGAAATATTAACTTTGAATCAAAATTTCTCTGCAACCAGAGCCCAAAAAATACTCTAGTTTTCAGCAATGGATAGCTCTCTAAAAATTGATTAAGCGGTTAATAAACCGCAAGGCCTTCCGAGCCTTATTTGTGGAACTGTAGACATCCAAAGTCATGTAAACTTTCAAAACTCAAAAAAATCGATTTTAATGGATTTACTTTGAATTAAGATATCTCCGCAACCAGACCTCCTAGAATGTTCTAGTTTTCAGCTATGGATAGCTCTTGAAAAACTAATTAAGCGTTTTGCAAGCGAAAATGACGTCATAGCCTTATTTGCGGAACTGTAGGCATCCAAAGTCATACAAGCCTTCATAACTCAAAAAAATAACTTTGAATGCAAATATCTCGAAAACTAGACATTATAAAAGGGTTTGCTTTGGATGTGCTGGTTGCATTTGACAAAACCTTTCTATATATGTACGTTTCAATGGGTTCCAGAGACTTTCGTAAAAAATTAATTTTTAGTGATAAGGGGGTAGTCCATGCTTTTTTTCGAAAATCGATTGGAAAAAAAAAAGTTGAGTTTTGAACGGCAATGCAAGGACCTGACCGTTATCTGTTCAACAATGCTAACCGCAACCTCTTACGAGCCTTATTTTGAAAGTTATGGCCATATTAAGATTTTTAGTTTTTGGGTTGAAACAAGAAATATTAACTTTGAATCAAAATTTCTCTGCAACCAGAGCCCAAAAAATACTCTAGTTTTCAGCAATGGATAGCTCTCTAAAAATTGATTAAGCGGTTAATAAACCGCAAGGCCTTCCGAGCCTTATTTGTGGAACTGTAGACATCCAAAGTCATGTAAACTTTCAAAACTCAAAAAAATCGATTTTAATGGATTTACTTTGAATTAAGATATCTCCGCAACCAGACCTCCTAGAATGTTCTAGTTTTCAGCTATGGATAGCTCTTGAAAAACTAATTAAGCGTTTTGCAAGCGAAAATGACGTCATAGCCTTATTTGCGGAACTGTAGGCATCCAAAGTCATACAAGCCTTCATAACTCAAAAAAATAACTTTGAATGCAAATATCTCGAAAACTAGACATTATAAAAGGGTTTGCTTTGGATGTGCTGGTTGCATTTGACAAAACCTTTCTATATATGTACGTTTCAATGGGTTCCAGAGACTTTCGTAAAAAAAATAATTTTTAGTGATAAGGGGGTAGTCCATGCTTTTTTTCGAAAATCGATTGGAAAAAAAAAATTGAGTTTTGAATGGCAATGCAAGGATCTGACCGTTATCTGTTCAACAATGCTAACCGCAACCTCTTACGAGCCTTATTTTGGAAGTTATGGCCATATTAAGATTTTTAGTTTTTGGGTTGAAACAAGAAATATTAACTTTGAATCAAAATTTCTCTGCAACCAGAGCCCAAAAAATACTCTAGTTTTCAGCAATGGATAGCTCTCTTAAAACTGATTAAGCGGTTAATAAACCGCAAGGCCTTCCGAGCCTTATTTGTGGAACTGTAGACATCCAAAGTCATGTAAACTTTCAAAACTCAAAAAAATCGATTTTAATGGATTTACTTTGAATTAAGATATCTCCGCAACCAGACCTCCTAGAATGTTCTAGTTTTCAGCTATGGATAGCTCTTGAAAAACTAATCAAGCGTTTTGCAAGCGAAAATGACGTCATAGCCTTATTTGCGGAACTGTAGGCATCCAAAGTCATACAAGCCTTCATAACTCAAAAAAATAACTTTGAATGCAAATATCTCGAAAACTAGACATTATAAAAGGGTTTGCTTTGGATGTGCTGGTTGCATTTGACAAAACCTTTCTATATATGTACGTTTCAATGGGTTCCAGAGACTTTCGTAAAAAAATTAATTTTTAGTGATAAGGGGGTAGTCCATGCTTTTTTTCGAAAATCGATTGGAAAAAAAAAGTTGAGTTTTGAACGGCAATGCAAGGATCTGACCGTTATCTGTTCAACAATGCTAACCGCAACCTCTTACGAGCCTTATTTTGGAAGTTATGGCCATATTAAGATTTTTAGTTTTTGGGTTGAAACAAGAAATATTAACTTTGAATCAAAATTTCTCTGCAACCAGAGCCCAAAAAATACTCTAGTTTTCAGCAATGGATAGCTCTCTTAAAACTGATTAAGCGGTTAATAAACCGCAAGGCCTTCCGAGCCTTATTTGTGGAACTGTAGACATCCAAAGTCATGTAAACTTTCAAAACTCAAAAAAATCGATTTTAATGGATTTACTTTGAATTAAGATATCTCCGCAACCAGACCTCCTAGAATGTTCTAGTTTTCAGCTATGGATAGCTCTTGAAAAACTAATTAAGCGTTTTGCAAGCGAAAATGACGTCATAGCCTTATTTGCGGAACTGTAGGCATCCAAAGTCATACAAGCCTTCATAACTCGAAAAAATAACTTTGAATGCAAATATCTCGAAAACTAGACATTATAAAAGGGTTTGCTTTGGATGTGCTGGTTGCATTTGACAAAACCTTTCTATATATGTACGTTTCAATGGGTTCCAGAGACTTTCGTAAAAAAATTAATTTTTAGTGATAAGGGGGTAGTCCATGCTTTTTTTCGAAAATCGATTGGAAAAAAAAAAGTTGAGTTTTGAACGGCAATGCAAGGACCTGACCGTTATCTGTTCAACAATGCTAACCGCAACCTCTTACGAGCCTTATTTTGAAAGTTATGGCCATATTAAGATTTTTAGTTTTTGGGTTGAAACAAGAAATATTAACTTTGAATCAAAATTTCTCTGCAACCAGAGCCCAAAAAATACTCTAGTTTTCAGCAATGGATAGCTCTCTAAAAATTGATTAAGCGGTTAATAAACCGCAAGGCCTTCCGAGCCTTATTTGTGGAACTGTAGACATCCAAAGTCATGTAAACTTTCAAAACTCAAAAAAATCGATTTTAATGGATTTACTTTGAATTAAGATATCTCCGCAACCAGACCTCCTAGAATGTTCTAGTTTTCAGCTATGGATAGCTCTTGAAAAACTAATTAAGCGTTTTGCAAGCGAAAATGACGTCATAGCCTTATTTGCGGAACTGTAGGCATCCAAAGTCATACAAGCCTTCATAACTCAAAAAAATAACTTTGAATGCAAATATCTCGAAAACTAGACATTATAAAAGGGTTTGCTTTGGATGTGCTGGTTGCATTTGACAAAACCTTTCTATATATGTACGTTTCAATGGGTTCCAGAGACTTTCGTAAAAAAAATAATTTTTAGTGATAAGGGGGTAGTCCATGCTTTTTTTCGAAAATCGATTGGAAAAAAAAAAGTTGAGTTTTGAACGGCAATGCAAGGATCTGACCGTTATCTGTTCAACAATGCTAACCGCAACCTCTTACGAGCCTTATTTTGGAAGTTATGGCCATATTAAGATTTTTAGTTTTTGGGTTGAAACAAGAAATATTAACTTTGAATCAAAATTTCTCTGCAACCAGAGCCCAAAAAATACTCTAGTTTTCAGCAATGGATAGCTCTCTTAAAACTGATTAAGCGGTTAATAAACCGCAAGGCCTTCCGAGCCTTATTTGTGGAACTGTAGACATCCAAAGTCATGTAAACTTTCAAAACTCAAAAAAATCGATTTTAATGGATTTACTTTGAATTAAGATATCTCCGCAACCAGACCTCCTAGAATGTTCTAGTTTTCAGCTATGGATAGCTCTTGAAAAACTAATTAAGCGTTTTGCAAGCGAAAATGACGTCATAGCCTTATTTGCGGAACTGTAGGCATCCAAAGTCATACAAGCCTTCATAACTCAAAAAAATAACTTTGAATGCAAATATCTCGAAAACTAGACATTATAAAAGGGTTTGCTTTGGATGTGCTGGTTGCATTTGACAAAACCTTTCTATATATGTACGTTTCAATGGATTCCAGAGACTTTCGTAAAAAAATTAATTTTTAGTGATAAGGGGGTAGTCCATGCTTTTTTTCGAAAATCGATTGGAAAAAAAAAAGTTGAGTTTTGATCGGCAATGCAAGGACCTGACCGTTATCTGTTCAACAATGCTAACCGCAACCTCTTACGAGCCTTATTTTGAAAGTTATGGCCATATTAAGATTTTTAGTTTTTGGGTTGAAACAAGAAATATTAACTTTGAATCAAAATTTCTCTGCAACCAGAGCCCAAAAAATGCTCTAGTTTTCAGCAATGGATAGCTCTCCAAAAACTGATTAAGCGGTTAATAAACCGCAAGGCCTTCCGAGCCTTATTTGTGGAACTGTAGACATCCAAAGTCATGCAAACTTTCAAAACTCAAAAAAATCGATTTTAATGGATTTACTTTGAATTAAGATATCTCCGCAACCAGACCTCCTAGAATGTTCTAGTTTTCAGCTATGGATAGCTCTTGAAAAACTAATTAAGCGTTTTGCAAGCGAAAATGACGTCATAGCCTTATTTGCGGAACTGTAGGCATCCAAAGTCATACAAGCCTTCATAACTCAAAAAAATAACTTTGAATGCAAATATCTCGAAAACTAGACATTATAAAAGGGTTTGCTTTGGATGTGCTGGTTGCATTTGACAAAACCTTTCTATATATGTACGTTTCAATGGGTTCCAGAGACTTTCGTAAAAAAATTAATTTTTAGTGATAAGGGGGTAGTCCATGCTTTTTTTCGAAAATCGATTGGAAAAAAAAAGTTGAGTTTTGAACGGCAATGCAAGGATCTGACCGTTATCTGTTCAACAATGCTAACCGCAACCTCTTACGAGCCTTATTTTGGAAGTTATGGCCATATTAAGATTTTTAGTTTTTGGGTTGAAACAAGAAATATTAACTTTGAATCAAAATTTCTCTGCAACCAGAGCCCAAAAAATACTCTAGTTTTCAGCAATGGATAGCTCTCTTAAAACTGATTAAGCGGTTAATAAACCGCAAGGCCTTCCGAGCCTTATTTGTGGAACTGTAGACATCCAAAGTCATGTAAACTTTCAAAACTCAAAAAAATCGATTTTAATGGATTTACTTTGAATTAAGATATCTCCGCAACCAGACCTCCTAGAATGTTCTAGTTTTCAGCTATGGATAGCTCTTGAAAAACTAATTAAGCGTTTTGCAAGCGAAAATGACGTCATAGCCTTATTTGCGGAACTGTAGGCATCCAAAGTCATACAAGCCTTCATAACTCAAAAAAATAACTTTGAATGCAAATATCTCGAAAACTAGACATTATAAAAGGGTTTGCTTTGGATGTGCTGGTTGCATTTGACAAAACCTTTCTATATATGTACGTTTCAATGGGTTCCAGAGACTTTCGTAAAAAAATTAATTTTTAGTGATAAGGGGGTAGTCCATGCTTTTTTTCGAAAATCGATTGGAAAAAAAAAAGTTGAGTTTTGAACGGCAATGCAAGGACCTGACCGTTATCTGTTCAACAATGCTAACCGCAACCTCTTACGAGCCTTATTTTGAAAGTTATGGCCATATTAAGATTTTTAGTTTTTGGGTTGAAACAAGAAATATTAACTTTGAATCAAAATTTCTCTGCAACCAGAGCCCAAAAAATACTCTAGTTTTCAGCAATGGATAGCTCTCTAAAAATTGATTAAGCGGTTAATAAACCGCAAGGCCTTCCGAGCCTTATTTGTGGAACTGTAGACATCCAAAGTCATGTAAACTTTCAAAACTCAAAAAAATCGATTTTAATGGATTTACTTTGAATTAAGATATCTCCGCAACCAGACCTCCTAGAATGTTCTAGTTTTCAGCTATGGATAGCTCTTGAAAAACTAATTAAGCGTTTTGCAAGCGAAAATGACGTCATAGCCTTATTTGCGGAACTGTAGGCATCCAAAGTCATACAAGCCTTCATAACTCAAAAAAATAACTTTGAATGCAAATATCTCGAAAACTAGACATTATAAAAGGGTTTGCTTTGGATGTGCTGGTTGCATTTGACAAAACCTTTCTATATATGTACGTTTCAATGGGTTCCAGAGACTTTCGTAAAAAAAATAATTTTTAGTGATAAGGGGGTAGTCCATGCTTTTTTTCGAAAATCGATTGGAAAAAAAAAAAGTTGAGTTTTGAACGGCAATGCAAGGATCTGACCGTTATCTGTTCAACAATGCTAACCGCAACCTCTTACGAGCCTTATTTTGGAAGTTATGGCCATATTAAGATTTTTAGTTTTTGGGTTGAAACAAGAAATATTAACTTTGAATCAAAATTTCTCTGCAACCAGAGCCCAAAAAATACTCTAGTTTTCAGCAATGGATAGCTCTCTTAAAACTGATTAAGCGGTTAATAAACCGCAAGGCCTTCCGAGCCTTATTTGTGGAACTGTAGACATCCAAAGTCATGTAAACTTTCAAAACTCAAAAAAATCGATTTTAATGGATTTACTTTGAATTAAGATATCTCCGCAACCAGACCTCCAAGAATGTTCTAGTTTTCAGCTATGGATAGCTCTTGAAAAACTAATTAAGCGTTTTGCAAGCGAAAATGACGTCATAGCCTTATTTGCGGAACTGTAGGCATCCAAAGTCATACAAGCCTTCATAACTCAAAAAAATAACTTTGAATGCAAATATCTCGAAAACTAGACATTATAAAAGGGTTTGCTTTGGATGTGCTGGTTGCATTTGACAAAACCTTTCTATATATGTACGTTTCAATGGATTCCAGAGACTTTCGTAAAAAAATTAATTTTTAGTGATAAGGGGGTAGTCCATGCTTTTTTTCGAAAATCGATTGGAAAAAAAAAAGTTGAGTTTTGAACGGCAATGCAAGGACCTGACCGTTATCTGTTCAACAATGCTAACCGCAACCTCTTACGAGCCTTATTTTGAAAGTTATGGCCATATTAAGATTTTTAGTTTTTGGGTTGAAACAAGAAATATTAACTTTGAATCAAAATTTCTCTGCAACCAGAGCCCAAAAAATGCTCTAGTTTTCAGCAATGGATAGCTCTCCAAAAACTGATTAAGCGGTTAATAAACCGCAAGGCCTTCCGAGCCTAATTTGTGGAACTGTAGACATCCAAAGTCATGCAAACTTTCAAAACTCAAAAAAATCGATTTTAATGGATTTACTTTGAATTAAGATATCTCCGCAACCAGACCTCCTAGAATGTTCTAGTTTTCAGCTATGGATAGCTCTTGAAAAACTAATTAAGCGTTTTGCAAGCGAAAATGACGTCATAGCCTTATTTGCGGAACTGTAGGCATCCAAAGTCATACAAGCCTTCATAACTCAAAAAAATAACTTTGAATGCAAATATCTCGAAAACTAGACATTATAAAAGGGTTTGCTTTGGATGTGCTGGTTGCATTTGACAAAACCTTTCTATATATGTACGTTTCAATGGGTTCCAGAGACTTTCGTAAAAAAATTAATTTTTAGTGATAAGGGGGTAGTCCATGCTTTTTTTCGAAAATCGATTGGAAAAAAAAAAGTTGAGTTTTGAACGGCAATGCAAGGACCTGACCGTTATCTGTTCAACAATGCTAACCGCAACCTCTTACGAGCCTTATTTTGGAAGTTATGGCCATATTAAGATTTTTAGTTTTTGGGTTGAAACAAGAAATATTAACTTTGAATCAAAATTTCTCTGCAACCAGAGCCCAAAAAATACTCTAGTTTTCAGCAATGGATAGCTCTCTAAAAATTGATTAAGCGGTTAATAAACCGCAAGGCCTTCCGAGCCTTATTTGTGGAACTGTAGACATCCAAAGTCATGTAAACTTTCAAAACTCAAAAAAATCGATTTTAATGGATTTACTTTGAATTAAGATATCTCCGCAACCAGACCTCCTAGAATGTTCTAGTTTTCAGCTATGGATAGCTCTTGAAAAACTAATTAAGCGTTTTGCAAGCGAAAATGACGTCATAGCCTTATTTGCGGAACTGTAGGCATCCAAAGTCATACAAGCCTTAATAACTCAAAAAAATAACTTTGAATGCAAATATCTCGAAAACTAGACATTATAAAAGGGTTTGCTTTAGATGTGCTGGTTGCATTTGACAAAACCTTTCTATATATGTACGTTTCAATGGGTTCCAGAGACTTTCGTAAAAAAATTAATTTTTAGTGATAAGGGGGTAGTCCATGCTTTTTTTCGAAAATCGATTGGAAAAAAAAAAGTTGAGTTTTGAACGGCAATGCAAGGACCTGACCGTTATCTGTCCAACAATGCTAACCGCAACCTCTTACGAGCCTTATTTTGAAAGTTATGGCCATATTAAGATTTTTAGTTTTTGGGTTGAAACAAGAAATATTAACTTTGAATCAAAATTTCTCTGCAACCAGAGCCCAAAAAATACTCTAGTTTTCAGCAATGGATAGCTCTCTAAAAATTGATTAAGCGGTTAATAAACCGCAAGGCCTTCCGAGCCTTATTTGTGGAACTGTAGACATCCAAAGTCATGTAAACTTTCAAAACTCAAAAAAATCGATTTTAATGGATTTACTTTGAATTAAGATATCTCCGCAACCAGACCTCCTAGAATGTTCTAGTTTTCAGCTATGGATAGCTCTTGAAAAACTAATTAAGCGTTTTGCAAGCGAAAATGACGTCATAGC
Organism: Melangyna quadrimaculata; assembly: GCA_949320155.1. Classification (NCBI taxonomy): domain Eukaryota; kingdom Metazoa; phylum Arthropoda; class Insecta; order Diptera; family Syrphidae; genus Melangyna; species Melangyna quadrimaculata. The sequence goes on from CASGHW010000150.1 coordinate 40,619, forward strand.
CTTATTTGCGGAACTGTAGGCATCCAAAGTCATACAAGCCTTCATAACTCAAAAAAATAACTTTAAATGCAAATATCTCGAAAACTAGACATTATAAAAGGGTTTGCTTTGGATGTGCTGGTTGCATTTGACAAAACCTTTCTATATATGTACGTTTCAATGGGTTCCAGAGACTTTCGTAAAAAAATTAATTTTTAGTGATAAGGGGGTAGTCCATGCTTTTTTTCGAAAATCGATTGGAAAAAAAAAAGTTGAGTTTTGAACGGCAATGCAAGGAACTGACCGTTATCTGTCCAACAATGCTAACCGCAACCTCTTACGAGCCTTATTTTGAAAGTTATGGCCATATTAAGATTTTTAGTTTTTGGGTTGAAACAAGAAATATTAACTTTGAATCAAAATTTCTCTGCAACCAGAGCCCAAAAAATACTCTAGTTTTCAGCAATGGATAGCTCTCTAAAAATTGATTAAGCGGTTAATAAACCGCAAGGCCTTCCGAGCCTTATTTGTGGAACTGTAGACATCCAAAGTCATGTAAACTTTCAAAACTCAAAAAAATCGATTTTAATGGATTTACTTTGAATTAAGATATCTCCGCAACCAGACCTCCTAGAATGTTCTAGTTTTCAGCTATGGATAGCTCTTGAAAAACTAATGAAGCGTTTTGCAAGCGAAAATGACGTCATAGCCTTATTTGCGGAACTGTAGGCATCCAAAGTCATACAAGCCTTCATAACTCAAAAAAATAACTTTGAATGCAAATATCTCGAAAACTAGACATTATAAAAGGGTTTGCTTTGGATGTGCTGGTTGCATTTGACAAAACCTTTCTATATATGTACGTTTCAATGGGTTTCAGAGACTTTCGTAAAAAAATTAATTTTTAGTGATAAGGGGGTAGTCCATGCTTTTTTTCGAAAATCGATTGGAAAAAAAAAAGTTGAGTTTTGAACGGCAATGCAAGGACCTGACCGTTATCTGTCCAACAATGCTAACCGCAACCTCTTACGAGCCTTATTTTGAAAGTTATGGCCATATTAAGATTTTTAGTTTTTGGGTTGAAACAAGAAATATTAACTTTGAATCAAAATTTCTCTGCAACCAGAGCCCAAAAAATACTCTAGTTTTCAGCAATGGATAGCTCTCTAAAAATTGATTAAGCGGTTAATAAACCGCAAGGCCTTCCGAGCCTTATTTGTGGAACTGTAGACATCCAAAGTCATGTAAACTTTCAAAACTCAAAAAAATCGATTTTAATGGATTTACTTTGAATTAAGATATCTCCGCAACCAGACCTCCTAGAATGTTCTAGTTTTCAGCTATGGATAGCTCTTGAAAAACTAATTAAGCGTTTTGCAAGCGAAAATGACGTCATAGCCTTATTTGCGGAACTGTAGGCATCCAAAGTCATACAAGCCTTCATAACTCAAAAAAATAACTTTAAATGCAAATATCTCGAAAACTAGACATTATAAAAGGGTTTGCTTTGGATGTGCTGGTTGCATTTGACAAAACCTTTCTATATATGTACGTTTCAATGGGTTCCAGAGACTTTCGTAAAAAAATTAATTTTTAGTGATAAGGGGGTAGTCCATGCTTTTTTTCGAAAATCGATTGGAAAAAAAAAAGTTGAGTTTTGAACGGCAATGCAAGGAACTGACCGTTATCTGTCCAACAATGCTAACCGCAACCTCTTACGAGCCTTATTTTGAAAGTTATGGCCATATTAAGATTTTTAGTTTTTGGGTTGAAACAAGAAATATTAACTTTGAATCAAAATTTCTCTGCAACCAGAGCCCAAAAAATACTCTAGTTTTCAGCAATGGATAGCTCTCTAAAAATTGATTAAGCGGTTAATAAACCGCAAGGCCTTCCGAGCCTTATTTGTGGAACTGTAGACATCCAAAGTCATGTAAACTTTCAAAACTCAAAAAAATCGATTTTAATGGATTTACTTTGAATTAAGATATCTCCGCAACCAGACCTCCTAGAATGTTCTAGTTTTCAGCTATGGATAGCTCTTGAAAAACTAATGAAGCGTTTTGCAAGCGAAAATGACGTCATAGCCTTATTTGCGGAACTGTAGGCATCCAAAGTCATACAAGCCTTCATAACTCAAAAAAATAACTTTGAATGCAAATATCTCGAAAACTAGACATTATAAAAGGGTTTGCTTTGGATGTGCTGGTTGCATTTGACAAAACCTTTCTATATATGTACGTTTCAATGGGTTTCAGAGACTTTCGTAAAAAAATTAATTTTTAGTGATAAGGGGGTAGTCCATGCTTTTTTTCGAAAATCGATTGGAAAAAAAAAAGTTGAGTTTTGAACGGCAATGCAAGGACCTGACCGTTATCTGTCCAACAATGCTAACCGCAACCTCTTACGAGCCTTATTTTGAAAGTTATGGCCATATTAAGATTTTTAGTTTTTGGGTTGAAACAAGAAATATTAACTTTGAATCAAAATTTCTCTGCAACCAGAGCCCAAAAAATACTCTAGTTTTCAGCAATGGATAGCTCTCTAAAAATTGATTAAGCGGTTAATAAACCGCAAGGCCTTCCGAGCCTTATTTGTGGAACTGTAGACATCCAAAGTCATGTAAACTTTCAAAACTCAAAAAAATCGATTTTAATGGATTTACTTTGAGTTAAGATATCTCCGCAACCAGACCTCCTAGAATGTTCTAGTTTTCAGCTATGGATAGCTCTTGAAAAACTAATTAAGCGTTTTGCAAGCGAAAATGACGTCATAGCCTTATTTGCGGAACTGTAGGCATCCAAAGTCATACAAGCCTTAATAACTCAAAAAAATAACTTTGAATGCAAATATCTCGAAAACTAGACATTATAAAAGGGTTTGCTTTGGATGTGCTGGTTGCATTTGACAAAACCTTTCTATATATGTACGTTTCAATGGGTTCCAGAGACTTTCGTAAAAAAATTAATTTTTAGTGATAAGGGGGTAGTCCATGCTTTTTTTCGAAAATCGATTGGAAAAAAAAAAGTTGAGTTTTGAACGGCAATGCAAGGACCTGACCGTTATCTGTCCAACAATGCTAACCGCAACCTCTTACGAGCCTTATTTTGAAAGTTATGGCCATATTAAGATTTTTAGTTTTTGGGTTGAAACAAGAAATATTAACTTTGAATCAAAATTTCTCTGCAACCAGAGCCCAAAAAATACTCTAGTTTTCAGCAATGGATAGCTCTCTAAAAATTGATTAAGCGGTTAATAAACCGCAAGGCCTTCCGAGCCTTATTTGTGGAACTGTAGACATCCAAAGTCATGTAAACTTTCAAAACTCAAAAAAATCGATTTTAATGGATTTACTTTGAATTAAGATATCTCCGCAACCAGACCTCCTAGAATGTTCTAGTTTTCAGCTATGGATAGCTCTTGAAAAACTAATTAAGCGTTTTGCAAGCGAAAATGACGTCATAGCCTTATTTGCGGAACTGTAGGCATCCAAAGTCATACAAGCCTTCATAACTCAAAAAAATAACTTTGAATGCAAATATCTCGAAAACTAGACATTATAAAAGGGTTTGCTTTGGATGTGCTGGTTGCATTTGACAAAACCTTTCTATATATGTACGTTTCAATGGGTTCCAGAGACTTTCGTAAAAAAATTAATTTTTAGTGATAAGGGGGTAGTCCATGCTTTTTTTCGAAAATCGATTGGAAAAAAAAAAGTTGAGTTTTGAACGGCAATGCAAGGACCTGACCGTTATCTGTTCAATAATGCTAACCGCAACCTCTTACGAGCCTTATTTTGAAAGTTATGGCCATATTAAGATTTTTAGTTTTTGGGTTGAAACAAGAAATATTAACTTTGACCGTTATCTGTCCAACAATGCTAACCGCAACCTCTTACGAGCCTTATTTTGAAAGTTATGGCCATATTAAGATTTTTAGTTTTTGGGTTGAAACAAGAAATATTAACTTTGAATCAAAATTTCTCTGCAACCAGAGCCCAAAAAATACTCTAGTTTTCAGCAATGGATAGCTCTCTAAAAATTGATTAAGCGGTTAATAAACCGCAAGGCCTTCCGAGCCTTATTTGTGGAACTGTAGACATCCAAAGTCATGTAAACTTTCAAAACTCAAAAAAATCGATTTTAATGGATTTACTTTGAATTAAGATATCTCCGCAACCAGACCTCCTAGAATGTTCTAGTTTTCAGCTATGGATAGCTCTTGAAAAACTAATTAAGCGTTTTGCAAGCGAAAATGACGTCATAGCCTTATTTGCGGAACTGTAGGCATCCAAAGTCATACAAGCCTTCATAACTCAAAAAAATAACTTTGAATGCAAATATCTCGAAAACTAGACATTATAAAAGGGTTTGCTTTGGATGTGCTGGTTGCATTTGACAAAACCTTTCTATATATGTACGTTTCAATGGGTTCCAGAGACTTTCGTAAAAAAATTAATTTTTAGTGATAAGGGGGTAGTCCATGCTTTTTTTCGAAAATCGATTGGAAAAAAAAAAGTTGAGTTTTGAACGGCAATGCAAGGACCTGACCGTTATCTGTTCAATAATGCTAACCGCAACCTCTTACGAGCCTTATTTTGAAAGTTATGGCCATATTAAGATTTTTAGTTTTTGGGTTGAAACAAGAAATATTAACTTTGAATCAAAATTTCTCTGCAACCAGAGCCCAAAAAATACTCTAGTTTTCAGCAATGGATAGCTCTCTAAAAACTGATTAAGCGGTTAATAAACCGCAAGGCCTTCCGAGCCTTATTTGTGGAACTGTAGACATCCAAAGTCATGTAAACTTTCAAAACTCAAAAAAATCGATTTTAATGGATTTACTTTGAATTAAGATATCTCCGCAACCAGACCTCCTAGAATGTTCTAGTTTTCAGCTATGGATAGCTCTTGAAAAACTAATTAAGCGTTTTGCAAGCGAAAATGACGTCATAGCCTTATTTGCGGAACTGTAGGCATCCAAAGTCATACAAGCCTTCATAACTCAAAAAAATAACTTTGAATGCAAATATCTCGAAAACTAGACATTATAAAAGGGTTTGCTTTGGATGTGCTGGTTGCATTTGACAAAACCTTTCTATATATGTACGTTTCAATGGGTTCCAGAGACTTTCGTAAAAAAATTAATTTTTAGTGATAAGGGGGTAGTCCATGCTTTTTTTCGAAAATCGATTGGAAAAAAAAAAGTTGAGTTTTGAACGGCAATGCAAGGACCTGACCGTTATCTGTTCAATAATGCTAACCGCAACCTCTTACGAGCCTTATTTTGAAAGTTATGGCCATATTAAGATTTTTAGTTTTTGGGTTGAAACAAGAAATATTAACTTTGAATCAAAATTTCTCTGCAACCAGAGCCCAAAAAATACTCTAGTTTTCAGCAATGGATAGCTCTCTAAAAACTGATTAAGCGGTTAATAAACCGCAAGGCCTTCCGAGCCTTATTTGTGGAACTGTAGACATCCAAAGTCATGTAAACTTTCAAAACTCAAAAAAATCGATTTTAATGGATTTACTTTGAATTAAGATATCTCCGCAACCAGACCTCCTAGAATGTTCTAGTTTTCAGCTATGGATAGCTCTTGAAAAACTAATTAAGCGTTTTGCAAGCGAAAATGACGTCATAGCCTTATTTGCGGAACTGTAGGCATCCAAAGTCATACAAGCCTTCATAACTCAAAAAAATAACTTTGAATGCAAATATCTCGAAAACTAGACATTATAAAAGGGTTTGCTTTGGATGTGCTGGTTGCATTTGACAAAACCTTTCTATATATGTACGTTTCAATGGGTTCCAGAGACTTTCGTAAAAAAATTAATTTTTAGTGATAAGGGGGTAGTCCATGCTTTTTTTCGAAAATCGATTGGAAAAAAAAAAGTTGAGTTTTGAACGGCAATGCAAGGACCTGACCGTTATCTGTTCAATAATGCTAACCGCAACCTCTTACGAGCCTTATTTTGAAAGTTATGGCCATATTAAGATTTTTAGTTTTTGGGTTGAAACAAGAAATATTAACTTTGAATCAAAATTTCTCTGCAACCAGAGCCCAAAAAATACTCTAGTTTTCAGCAATGGATAGCTCTCTAAAAACTGATTAAGCGGTTAATAAACCGCAAGGCCTTCCGAGCCTTATTTGTGGAACTGTAGACATCCAAAGTCATGTAAACTTTCAAAACTCAAAAAAATCGATTTTAATGGATTTACTTTGAATTAAGATATCTCCGCAACCAGACCTCCTAGAATGTTCTAGTTTTCAGCTATGGATAGCTCTTGAAAAACTAATTAAGCGTTTTGCAAGCGAAAATGACGTCATAGCCTTATTTGCGGAACTGTAGGCATCCAAAGTCATACAAGCCTTCATAACTCAAAAAAATAACTTTGAATGCAAATATCTCGAAAACTAGACATTATAAAAGGGTTTGCTTTGGATGTGCTGGTTGCATTTGACAAAACCTTTCTATATATGTACGTTTCAATGGGTTCCAGAGACTTTCGTAAAAAAATTAATTTTTAGTGATAAGGGGGTAGTCCATGCTTTTTTTCGAAAATCGATTGGAAAAAAAAAAGTTGAGTTTTGAACGGCAATGCAAGGACCTGACCGTTATCTGTTCAATAATGCTAACCGCAACCTCTTACGAGCCTTATTTTGAAAGTTATGGCCATATTAAGATTTTTAGTTTTTGGGTTGAAACAAGAAATATTAACTTTGAATCAAAATTTCTCTGCAACCAGAGCCCAAAAAATACTCTAGTTTTCAGCAATGGATAGCTCTCTAAAAATTGATTAAGCGGTTAATAAACCGCAAGGCCTTCCGAGCCTTATTTGTGGAACTGTAGACATCCAAAGTCATGTAAACTTTCAAAACTCAAAAAAATCGATTTTAATGGATTTACTTTGAATTAAGATATCTCCGCAACCAGACCTCCTAGAATGTTCTAGTTTTCAGCTATGGATAGCTCTTGAAAAACTAATTAAGCGTTTTGCAAGCGAAAATGACGTCATAGCCTTATTTGCGGAACTGTAGGCATCCAAAGTCATACAAGCCTTCATAACTCAAAAAAATAACTTTGAATGCAAATATCTCGAAAACTAGACATTATAAAAGGGTTTGCTTTGGATGTGCTGGTTGCATTTGACAAAACCTTTCTATATATGTACGTTTCAATGGGTTCCAGAGACTTTTGTAAAAAAATTAATTTTTAGTGATAAGGGGGTAGTCCATGCTTTTTTTCGAAAATCGATTGGAAAAAAAAAGTTGAGTTTTGAACGGCAATGCAAGGACCTGACCGTTATCTGTTCAACAATGCTAACCGCAACCTCTTACGAGCCTTATTTTGAAAGTTATGGCCATATTAAGATTTTTAGTTTTTGGGTTGAAACAAGAAATATTAACTTTGAATCAAAATTTCTCTGCAACCAGAGCCCAAAAAATACTCTAGTTTTCAGCAATGGATAGCTCTCTAAAAATTGATTAAGCGGTTAATAAACCGCAAGGCCTTCCGAGCCTTATTTGTGGAACTGTAGACATCCAAAGTCATGTAAACTTTCAAAACTCAAAAAAATCGATTTTAATGGATTTACTTTGAATTAAGATATCTCCGCAACCAGACCTCCTAGAATGTTCTAGTTTTCAGCTATGGATAGCTCTTGAAAAACTAATTAAGCGTTTTGCAAGCGAAAATGACGTCATAGCCTTATTTGCGGAACTGTAGGCATCCAAAGTCATAACAGCCTTCATAACTCAAAAAAATAACTTTGAATGCAAATATCTCGAAAACTAGACATTATAAAAGGGTTTGCTTTGGATGTGCTGGTTGCATTTGACAAAACCTTTCTATATATGTACGTTTCAATGGGTTCCAGAGACTTTCGTAAAAAAATTAATTTTTAGTGATAAGGGGGTAGTCCATGCTTTTTTTCAAAATCGATTGGAAAAAAAAAAGTTGAGTTTTGAACGGCAATGCAAGGACCTGACCGTTATCTGTTCAACAATGCTAACCGCAACCTCTTACGAGCCTTATTTTGAAAGTTATGGCCATATTAAGATTTTTAGTTTTTGGGTTGAAACAAGAAATATTAACTTTGAATCAAAATTTCTCTGCAACCAGAGCCCAAAAAATACTCTAGTTTTCAGCAATGGATAGCTCTCTAAAAATTGATTAAGCGGTTAATAAACCGCAAGGCCTTCCGAGCCTTATTTGTGGAACTGTAGACATCCAAAGTCATGTAAACTTTCAAAACTCAAAAAAATCGATTTTAATGGATTTACTTTGAATTAAGATATCTCCGCAACCAGACCTCCTAGAATGTTCTAGTTTTCAGCTATGGATAGCTCTTGAAAAACTAATTAAGCGTTTTGCAAGCGAAAATGACGTCATAGCCTTATTTGCGGAACTGTAGGCATCCAAAGTCATACAAGCCTTCATAACTCAAAAAAATAACTTTGAATGCAAATATCTCGAAAACTAGACATTATAAAAGGGTTTGCTTTGGATGTGCTGGTTGCATTTGACAAAACCTTTCTATATATGTACGTTTCAATGGGTTCCAGAGACTTTCGTAAAAAAATTAATTTTTAGTGATAAGGGGGTAGTCCATGCTTTTTTTCGAAAATCGATTGGAAAAAAAAAAGTTGAGTTTTGAACGGCAATGCAAGGACCTGACCGTTATCTGTTCAACAATGCTAACCGCAACCTCTTACGAGCCTTATTTTGAAAGTTATGGCCATATTAAGATTTTTAGTTTTTGGGTTGAAACAAGAAATATTAACTTTGAATCAAAATTTCTCTGCAACCAGAGCCCAAAAAATACTCTAGTTTTCAGCAATGGATAGCTCTCTAAAAATTAATTAAGCGGTTAATAAACCGCAAGGCCTTCCGAGCCTTATTTGTGGAACTGTAGACATCCAAAGTCATGTAAACTTTCAAAACTCAAAAAAATCGATTTTAATGGATTTACTTTGAATTAAGATATCTCCGCAACCAGACCTCCTAGAATGTTCTAGTTTTCAGCTATGGATAGCTCTTGAAAAACTTATTAAGCGTTTTGCAAGCGAAAATGACGTCATAGCCTTATTTGCGGAACTGTAGGCATCCAAAGTCATACAAGCCTTCATAACTCAAAAAAATAACTTTGAATGCAAATATCTCGAAAACTAGACATTATAAAAGGGTTTGCTTTGGATGTGCTGGTTGCATTTGACAAAACCTTTCTATATATGTACGTTTCAATGGGTTCCAGAGACTTTCGTAAAAAAATTAATTTTTAGTGATAAGGGGGTAGTCCATGCTTTTTTTCGAAAATCGATTGGAAAAAAAAAAGTTAAGTTTTGAACGGCAATGCAAGGACCTGACCGTTATCTGTTCAACAATGCTAACCGCAACCTCTTACGAGCCTTATTCTGAAAGTTATGGCCATATTAAGATTTTTAGTTTTTGGGTTGAAACAAGAAATATTAACTTTGAATCAAAATTTCTCTGCAACCAGAGCCCAAAAAATACTCTAGTTTTCAGCAATGGATAGCTCTCTAAAAATTGATTAAGCGGTTAATAAACCGCAAGGCCTTCCGAGCCTTATTTGTGGAACTGTAGACATCCAAAGTCATGTAAACTTTCAAAACTCAAAAAAATCGATTTTAATGGATTTACTTTGAATTAAGATATCTCCGCAACCAGACCTCCTAGAATGTTCTAGTTTTCAGCTATGGATAGCTCTTGAAAAACTAATTAAGCGTTTTGCAAGCGAAAATGACGTCATAGCCTTATTTGCGGAACTGTAGGCATCCAAAGTCATACAAGCCTTCATAACTCAAAAAAATAACTTTGAATGCAAATATCTCGAAAACTAGACATTATAAAAGGGTTTGCTTTGGATGTGCTGGTTGCATTTGACAAAACCTTTCTATATATGTACGTTTCAATGGGTTCCAGAGACTTTCGTAAAAAAATTAATTTTTAGTGATAAGGGGGTAGTCCATGCTTTTTTTCGAAAATCGATTGGAAAAAAAAAAGTTGAGTTTTGAACGGCAATGCAAGGACCTGACCGTTATCTGTTCAACAATGCTAACCGCAACCTCTTACGAGCCTTATTTTGAAAGTTATGGCCATATTAAGATTTTTAGTTTTTGGGTTGAAACAAGAAATATTAACTTTGAATCAGAATTTCTCTGCAACCAGAGCCCAAAAAATACTCTAGTTTTCAGCAATGGATAGCTCTCTAAAAATTGATTAAGCGGTTAATAAACCGCAAGGCCTTCCGAGCCTTATTTGTGGAACTGTAGACATCCAAAGTCATGTAAACTTTCAAAACTCAAAAAAATCGATTTTAATGGATTTACTTTGAATTAAGATATCTCCGCAACCAGACCTCCTAGAATGTTCTAGTTTTCAGCTATGGATAGCTCTTGAAAAACTAATTAAGCGTTTTGCAAGCGAAAATGACGTCATAGCCTTATTTGCGGAACTGTAGGCATCCAAAGTCATACAAGCCTTCATAACTCAAAAAAATAACTTTGAATGCAAATATCTCGAAAACTAGACATTATAAAAGGGTTTGCTTTGGATGTGCTGGTTGCATTTGACAAAACCTTTCTATATATGTACGTTTCAATGGGTTCCAGAGACTTTCGTAAAAAAATTAATTTTTAGTGATAAGGGGGTAGTCCATGCTTTTTTTCGAAAATCGATTGGAAAAAAAAAAGTTGAGTTTTGAACGGCAATGCAAGGACCTGACCGTTATCTGTTCAACAATGCTAACCGCAACCTCTTACGAGCCTTATTTTGAAAGTTATGGCCATATTAAGATTTTTAGTTTTTGGGTTGAAACAAGAAATATTAACTTTGAATCAAAATTTCTCTGCAACCAGAGCCCAAAAAATACTCTAGTTTTCAGCAATGGATAGCTCTCTAAAAATTGATTAAGCGGTTAATAAACCGCAAGGCCTTCCGAGCCTTATTTGTGGAACTGTAGACATCCAAAGTCATGTAAACTTTCAAAACTCAAAAAAATCGATTTTAATGGATTTACTTTGAATTAAGATATCTCCGCAACCAGACCTCCTAGAATGTTCTAGTTTTCAGCTATGGATAGCTCTTGAAAAACTAATTAAGCGTTTTGCAAGCGAAAATGACGTCATAGCCTTATTTGCGGAACTGTAGGCATCCAAAGTCATACAAGCCTTCATAACTCAAAAAAATAACTTTGAATGCAAATATCTCGAAAACTAGACATTATAAAAGGGTTTGCTTTGGATGTGCTGGTTGCATTTGACAAAACCTTTCTATATATGTACGTTTCAATGGGTTCCAGAGACTTTCGTAAAAAAATTAATTTTTAGTGATAAGGGGGTAGTCCATGCTTTTTTTCGAAAATCGATTGGAAAAAAAAAGTTGAGTTTTGAACGGCAATGCAAGGACCTGACCGTTATCTGTTCAACAATGCTAACCGCAACCTCTTACGAGCCTTATTTTGAAAGTTATGGCCATATTAAGATTTTTAGTTTTTGGGTTGAAACAAGAAATATTAACTTTGAATCAAAATTTCTCTGCAACCAGAGCCCAAAAAATACTCTAGTTTTCAGCAATGGATAGCTCTCTAAAAATTGATTAAGCGGTTAATAAACCGCAAGGCCTTCCGAGCCTTATTTGTGGAACTGTAGACATCCAAAGTCATGTAAACTTTCAAAACTCAAAAAAATCGATTTTAATGGATTTACTTTGAATTAAGATATCTCCGCAACCAGACCTCCTAGAATGTTCTAGTTTTCAGCTATGGATAGCTCTTGAAAAACTAATTAAGCGTTTTGCAAGCGAAAATGACGTCATAGCCTTATTTGCCTTCATAACTCAAAAAAATAACTTTGAATGCAAATATCTCGAAAACTAGACATTATAAAAGGGTTTGCTTTGGATGTGCTGGTTGCATTTGACAAAACCTTTCTATATATGTACGTTTCAATGGGTTCCAGAGACTTTCGTAAAAAAATTAATTTTTAGTGATAAGGGGGTAGTCCATGCTTTTTTTCGAAAATCGATTGGAAAAAAAAAGTTGAGTTTTGAACGGCAATGCAAGGACCTGACCGTTATCTGTTCAACAATGCTAACCGCAACCTCTTACGAGCCTTATTTTGAAAGTTATGGCCATATTAAGATTTTTAGTTTTTGGGTTGAAACAAGAAATATTAACTTTGAATCAAAATTTCTCTGCAACCAGAGCCCAAAAAATACTCTAGTTTTCAGCAATGGATAGCTCTCTAAAAATTGATTAAGCGGTTAATAAACCGCAAGGCCTTCCGAGCCTTATTTGTGGAACTGTAGACATCCAAAGTCATGTAAACTTTCAAAACTCAAAAAAATCGATTTTAATGGATTTACTTTGAATTAAGATATCTCCGCAACCAGACCTCCTAGAATGTTCTAGTTTTCAGCTATGGATAGCTCTTGAAAAACTAATTAAGCGTTTTGCAAGCGAAAATGACGTCATAGCCTTATTTGCGGAACTGTAGGCATCCAAAGTCATACAAGCCTTCATAACTCAAAAAAATAACTTTGAATGCAAATATCTCGAAAACTAGACATTATAAAAGGGTTTGCTTTGGATGTGCTGGTTGCATTTGACAAAACCTTTCTATATATGTACGTTTCAATGGGTTCCAGAGACTTTCGTAAAAAAATTAATTTTTAGTGATAAGGGGGTAGTCCATGCTTTTTTTCGAAAATCGATTGGAAAAAAAAATGTTGAGTTTTGAACGGCAATGCAAGGACCTGACCGTTATCTGTTCAACAATGCTAACCGCAACCTCTTACGAGCCTTATTTTGAAAGTTATGGCCATATTAAGATTTTTAGTTTTTGGGTTGAAACAAGAAATATTAACTTTGAATCAAAATTTCTCTGCAACCAGAGCCCAAAAAATACTCTAGTTTTCAGCAATGGATAGCTCTCTAAAAATTGATTAAGCGGTTAATAAACCGCAAGGCCTTCCGAGCCTTATTTGTGGAACTGTAGACATCCAAAGTCATGTAAACTTTCAAAACTCAAAAAAATCGATTTTAATGGATTTACTTTGAATTAAGATATCTCCGCAACCAGACCTCCTAGAATGTTCTAGTTTTCAGCTATGGATAGCTCTTGAAAAACTAATTAAGCGTTTTGCAAGCGAAAATGACGTCATAGCCTTATTTGCGGAACTGTAGGCATCCAAAGTCATACAAGCCTTCATAACTCAAAAAAATAACTTTGAATGCAAATATCTCGAAAACTAGACATTATAAAAGGGTTTGCTTTGGATGTGCTGGTTGCATTTGACAAAACCTTTCTATATATGTACGTTTCAATGGGTTCCAGAGACTTTCGTAAAAAAATTAATTTTTAGTGATAAGGGGGTAGTCCATGCTTTTTTTCGAAAATCGATTGGAAAAAAAAAGTTGAGTTTTGAACGGCAATGCAAGGACCTGACCGCTATCTGTTCAACAATGCTAACCGCAACCTCTTACGAGCCTTATTTTGAAAGTTATGGCCATATTAAGATTTTTAGTTTTTGGGTTGAAACAAGAAATATTAACTTTGAATCAAAATTTCTCTGCAACCAGAGCCCAAAAAATACTCTAGTTTTCAGCAATGGATAGCTCTCTAAAAATTGATTAAGCGGTTAATAAACCGCAAGGCCTTCCGAGCCTTATTTGTGGAACTGTAGACATCCAAAGTCATGTAAACTTTCAAAACTCAAAAAAATCGATTTTAATGGATTTACTTTGAATTAAGATATCTCCGCAACCAGACCTCCTAGAATGTTCTAGTTTTCAGCTATGGATAGCTCTTGAAAAACTAATTAAGCGTTTTGCAAGCGAAAATGACGTCATAGCCTTATTTGCGGAACTGTAGGCATCCAAAGTCATACAAGCCTTCATAACTCAAAAAAATAACTTTGAATGCAAATATCTCGAAAACTAGACATTATAAAAGGGTTTGCTTTGGATGTGCTGGTTGCATTTGACAAAACCTTTCTATATATGTACGTTTCAATGGGTTCCAGAGACTTTCGTAAAAAAATTAATTTTTAGTGATAAGGGGGTAGTCCATGCTTTTTTTCGAAAATCGATTGGAAAAAAAAAAGTTGAGTTTTGAACGGCAATGCAAGGACCTGACCGTTATCTGTTCAACAATGCTAACCGCAACCTCTTACGAGCCTTATTTTGAAAGTTATGGCCATATTAAGATTTTTAGTTTTTGGGTTGAAACAAGAAATATTAACTTTGAATCAAAATTTCTCTGCAACCAGAGCCCAAAAAATACTCTAGTTTTCAGCAATGGATAGCTCTCTAAAAATTGATTAAGCGGTTAATAAACCGCAAGGCCTTCCGAGCCTTATTTGTGGAACTGTAGACATCCAAAGTCATGTAAACTTTCAAAACTCAAAAAAATCGATTTTAATGGATTTACTTTGAATTAAGATATCTCCGCAACCAGACCTCCTAGAATGTTCTAGTTTTCAGCTATGGATAGCTCTTGAAAAACTAATTAAGCGTTTTGCAAGCGAAAATGACGTCATAGCCTTATTTGCGGAACTGTAGGCATCCAAAGTCATACAAGCCTTCATAACTCAAAAAAATAACTTTGAATGCAAATATCTCGAAAACTAGACATTATAAAAGGGTTTGCTTTGGATGTGCTGGTTGCATTTGACAAAACCTTTCTATATATGTACGTTTCAATGGGTTCCAGAGACTTTCGTAAAAAAATTAATTTTTAGTGATAAGGGGGTAGTCCATGCTTTTTTTCGAAAATCGATTGGAAAAAAAAAGTTGAGTTTTGAACGGCAATGCAAGGACCTGACCGCTATCTGTTCAACAATGCTAACCGCAACCTCTTACGAGCCTTATTTTGAAAGTTATGGCCATATTAAGATTTTTAGTTTTTGGGTTGAAACAAGAAATATTAACTTTGAATCAAAATTTCTCTGCAACCAGAGCCCAAAAAATACTCTAGTTTTCAGCAATGGATAGCTCTCTAAAAATTGATTAAGCGGTTAATAAACCGCAAGGCCTTCCGAGCCTTATTTGTGGAACTGTAGACATCCAAAGTCATGTAAACTTTCAAAACTCAAAAAAATCGATTTTAATGGATTTACTTTGAATTAAGATATCTCCGCAACCAGACCTCCTAGAATGTTCTAGTTTTCAGCTATGGATAGCTCTTGAAAAACTAATTAAGCGTTTTGCAAGCGAAAATGACGTCATAGCCTTATTTGCGGAACTGTAGGCATCCAAAGTCATACAAGCCTTCATAACTCAAAAAAATAACTTTGAATGCAAATATCTCGAAAACTAGACATTATAAAAGGGTTTGCTTTGGATGTGCTGGTTGCATTTGACAAAACCTTTCTATATATGTACGTTTCAATGGGTTCCAGAGACTTTCGTAAAAAAATTAATTTTTAGTGATAAGGGGGTAGTCCATGCTTTTTTTCGAAAATCGATTGGAAAAAAAAAAGTTGAGTTTTGAACGGCAATGCAAGGACCTGACCGTTATCTGTTCAACAATGCTAACCGCAACCTCTTACGAGCCTTATTTTGAAAGTTATGGCCATATTAAGATTTTTAGTTTTTGGGTTGAAACAAGAAATATTAACTTTGAATCAAAATTTCTCTGCAACCAGAGCCCAAAAAATACTCTAGTTTTCAGCAATGGATAGCTCTCTAAAAATTGATTAAGCGGTTAATAAACCGCAAGGCCTTCCGAGCCTTATTTGTGGAACTGTAGACATCCAAAGTCATGTAAACTTTCAAAACTCAAAAAAATCGATTTTAATGGATTTACTTTGAATTAAGATATCTCCGCAACCAGACCTCCTAGAATGTTCTAGTTTTCAGCTATGGATAGCTCTTGAAAAACTAATTAAGCGTTTTGCAAGCGAAAATGACGTCATAGCCTTATTTGCGGAACTGTAGGCATCCAAAGTCATACAAGCCTTCATAACTCAAAAAAATAACTTTGAATGCAAATATCTCGAAAACTAGACATTATAAAAGGGTTTGCTTTGGATGTGCTGGTTGCATTTGACAAAACCTTTCTATATATGTACGTTTCAATGGGTTCCAGAGACTTTCGTAAAAAAATTAATTTTTAGTGATAAGGGGGTAGTCCATGCTTTTTTTCGAAAATCGATTGGAAAAAAAAAAGTTGAGTTTTGAACGGCAATGCAAGGACCTGACCGTTATCTGTTCAACAATGCTAACCGCAACCTCTTACGAGCCTTATTTTGAAAGTTATGGCCATATTAAGATTTTTAGTTTTTGGGTTGAAACAAGAAATATTAACTTTGAATCAAAATTTCTCTGCAACCAGAGCCCAAAAAATACTCTAGTTTTCAGCAATGGATAGCTCTCTAAAAATTGATTAAGCGGTTAATAAACCGCAAGGCCTTCCGAGCCTTATTTGTGGAACTGTAGACATCCAAAGTCATGTAAACTTTCAAAACTCAAAAAAATCGATTTTAATGGATTTACTTTGAATTAAGATATCTCCGCAACCAGACCTCCTAGAATGTTCTAGTTTTCAGCTATGGATAGCTCTTGAAAAACTAATTAAGCGTTTTGCAAGCGAAAATGACGTCATAGCCTTATTTGCGGAACTGTAGGCATCCAAAGTCATACAAGCCTTCATAACTCAAAAAAATAACTTTGAATGCAAATATCTCGAAAACTAGACATTATAAAAGGGTTTGCTTTGGATGTGCTGGTTGCATTTGACAAAACCTTTCTATATATGTACGTTTCAATGGGTTCCAGAGACTTTCGTAAAAAAATTAATTTTTAGTGATAAGGGGGTAGTCCATGCTTTTTTTCGAAAATCGATTGGAAAAAAAAAAGTTGAGTTTTGAACGGCAATGCAAGGACCTGACCGTTATCTGTTCAACAATGCTAACCGCAACCTCTTACGAGCCTTATTTTGAAAGTTATGGCCATATTAAGATTTTTAGTTTTTGGGTTGAAACAAGAAATATTAACTTTGAATCAAAATTTCTCTGCAACCAGAGCCCAAAAAATACTCTAGTTTTCAGCAATGGATAGCTCTCTAAAAATTGATTAAGCGGTTAATAAACCGCAAGGCCTTCCGAGCCTTATTTGTGGAACTGTAGACATCCAAAGTCATGTAAACTTTCAAAACTCAAAAAAATCGATTTTAATGGATTTACTTTGAATTAAGATATCTCCGCAACCAGACCTCCTAGAATGTTCTAGTTTTCAGCTATGGATAGCTCTTGAAAAACTAATTAAGCGTTTTGCAAGCGAAAATGACGTCATAGCCTTATTTGCGGAACTGTAGGCATCCAAAGTCATACAAGCCTTCATAACTCAAAAAAATAACTTTGAATGCAAATATCTCGAAAACTAGACATTATAAAAGGGTTTGCTTTGGATGTGCTGGTTGCATTTGACAAAACCTTTCTATATATGTACGTTTCAATGGGTTCCAGAGACTTTCGTAAAAAAATTAATTTTTAGTGATAAGGGGGTAGTCCATGCTTTTTTTCGAAAATCGATTGGAAAAAAAAAAGTTGAGTTTTGAACGGCAATGCAAGGACCTGACCGTTATCTGTTCAACAATGCTAACCGCAACCTCTTACGAGCCTTATTTTGAAAGTTATGGCCATATTAAGATTTTTAGTTTTTGGGTTGAAACAAGAAATATTAACTTTGAATCAAAATTTCTCTGCAACCAGAGCCCAAAAAATACTCTAGTTTTCAGCAATGGATAGCTCTCTAAAAATTGATTAAGCGGTTAATAAACCGCAAGGCCTTCCGAGCCTTATTTGTGGAACTGTAGACATCCAAAGTCATGTAAACTTTCAAAACTCAAAAAAATCGATTTTAATGGATTTACTTTGAATTAAGATATCTCCGCAACCAGACCTCCTAGAATGTTCTAGTTTTCAGCTATGGATAGCTCTTGAAAAACTAATTAAGCGTTTTGCAAGCGAAAATGACGTCATAGCCTTATTTGCGGAACTGTAGGCATCCAAAGTCATACAAGCCTTCATAACTCAAAAAAATAACTTTGAATGCAAATATCTCGAAAACTAGACATTATAAAAGGGTTTGCTTTGGATGTGCTGGTTGCATTTGACAAAACCTTTCTATATATGTACGTTTCAATGGGTTCCAGAGACTTTCGTAAAAAAATTAATTTTTAGTGATAAGGGGGTAGTCCATGCTTTTTTTCGAAAATCGATTGGAAAAAAAAAAGTTGAGTTTTGAACGGCAATGCAAGGACCTGACCGTTATCTGTTCAACAATGCTAACCGCAACCTCTTACGAGCCTTATTTTGAAAGTTATGGCCATATTAAGATTTTTAGTTTTTGGGTTGAAACAAGAAATATTAACTTTGAATCAAAATTTCTCTGCAACCAGAGCCCAAAAAATACTCTAGTTTTCAGCAATGGATAGCTCTCTAAAAATTGATTAAGCGGTTAATAAACCGCAAGGCCTTCCGAGCCTTATTTGTGGAACTGTAGACATCCAAAGTCATGTAAACTTTCAAAACTCAAAAAAATCGATTTTAATGGATTTACTTTGAATTAAGATATCTCCGCAACCAGACCTCCTAGAATGTTCTAGTTTTCAGCTATGGATAGCTCTTGAAAAACTAATTAAGCGTTTTGCAAGCGAAAATGACGTCATAGCCTTATTTGCGGAACTGTAGGCATCCAAAGTCATACAAGCCTTCATAACTCAAAAAAATAACTTTGAATGCAAATATCTCGAAAACTAGACATTATAAAAGGGTTTGCTTTGGATGTGCTGGTTGCATTTGACAAAACCTTTCTATATATGTACGTTTCAATGGGTTCCAGAGACTTTCGTAAAAAAATTAATTTTTAGTGATAAGGGGGTAGTCCATGCTTTTTTTCGAAAATCGATTGGAAAAAAAAAGTTGAGTTTTGAACGGCAATGCAAGGACCTGACCGCTATCTGTTCAACAATGCTAACCGCAACCTCTTACGAGCCTTATTTTGAAAGTTATGGCCATATTAAGATTTTTAGTTTTTGGGTTGAAACAAGAAATATTAACTTTGAATCAAAATTTCTCTGCAACCAGAGCCCAAAAAATACTCTAGTTTTCAGCAATGGATAGCTCTCTAAAAATTGATTAAGCGGTTAATAAACCGCAAGGCCTTCCGAGCCTTATTTGTGGAACTGTAGACATCCAAAGTCATGTAAACTTTCAAAACTCAAAAAAATCGATTTTAATGGATTTACTTTGAATTAAGATATCTCCGCAACCAGACCTCCTAGAATGTTCTAGTTTTCAGCTATGGATAGCTCTTGAAAAACTAATTAAGCGTTTTGCAAGCGAAAATGACGTCATAGCCTTATTTGCGGAACTGTAGGCATCCAAAGTCATACAAGCCTTCATAACTCAAAAAAATAACTTTGAATGCAAATATCTCGAAAACTAGACATTATAAAAGGGTTTGCTTTGGATGTGCTGGTTGCATTTGACAAAACCTTTCTATATATGTACGTTTCAATGGGTTCCAGAGACTTTCGTAAAAAAATTAATTTTTAGTGATAAGGGGGTAGTCCATGCTTTTTTTCGAAAATCGATTGGAAAAAAAAAAGTTGAGTTTTGAACGGCAATGCAAGGACCTGACCGTTATCTGTTCAACAATGCTAACCGCAACCTCTTACGAGCCTTATTTTGAAAGTTATGGCCATATTAAGATTTTTAGTTTTTGGGTTGAAACAAGAAATATTAACTTTGAATCAAAATTTCTCTGCAACCAGAGCCCAAAAAATACTCTAGTTTTCAGCAATGGATAGCTCTCTAAAAATTGATTAAGCGGTTAATAAACCGCAAGGCCTTCCGAGCCTTATTTGTGGAACTGTAGACATCCAAAGTCATGTAAACTTTCAAAACTCAAAAAAATCGATTTTAATGGATTTACTTTGAATTAAGATATCTCCGCAACCAGACCTCCTAGAATGTTCTAGTTTTCAGCTATGGATAGCTCTTGAAAAACTAATTAAGCGTTTTGCAAGCGAAAATGACGTCATAGCCTTATTTGCGGAACTATAGGCATCCAAAGTCATACAAGCCTTCATAACTCAAAAAAATAACTTTGAATGCAAATATCTCGAAAACTAGACATTATAAAAGGGTTTGCTTTGGATGTGCTGGTTGCATTTGACAAAACCTTTCTATATATGTACGTTTCAATGGGTTCCAGAGACTTTCGTAAAAAATTAATTTTTAGTGATAAGGGGGTAGTCCATGCTTTTTTTCGAAAATCGATTGGAAAAAAAAAGTTGAGTTTTGAACGGCAATGCAAGGACCTGACCGTTATCTGTTCAACAATGCTAACCGCAACCTCTTACGAGCCTTATTTTGAAAGTTATGGCCATATTAAGATTTTTAGTTTTTGGGTTGAAACAAGAAATATTAACTTTGAATCAAAATTTCTCTGCAACCAGAGCCCAAAAAATACTCTAGTTTTCAGCAATGGATAGCTCTCTAAAAATTGATTAAGCGGTTAATAAACCGCAAGGCCTTCCGAGCCTTATTTGTGGAACTGTAGACATCCAAAGTCATGTAAACTTTCAAAACTCAAAAAAATCGATTTTAATGGATTTACTTTGAATTAAGATATCTCCGCAACCAGACCTCCTAGAATGTTCTAGTTTTCAGCTATGGATAGCTCTTGAAAAACTAATTAAGCGTTTTGCAAGCGAAAATGACGTCATAGCCTTATTTGCGGAACTGTAGGCATCCAAAGTCATACAAGCCTTCATAACTCAAAAAAATAACTTTGAATGCAAATATCTCGAAAACTAGACATTATAAAAGGGTTTGCTTTGGATGTGCTGGTTGCATTTGACAAAACCTTTCTATATATGTACGTTTCAATGGGTTCCAGAGACTTTCGTAAAAAAATTAATTTTTAGTGATAAGGGGGTAGTCCATGCTTTTTTTCGAAAATCGATTGGAAAAAAAAAGTTGAGTTTTGAACGGCAATGCAAGGACCTGACCGCTATCTGTTCAACAATGCTAACCGCAACCTCTTACGAGCCTTATTTTGAAAGTTATGGCCATATTAAGATTTTTAGTTTTTGGGTTGAAACAAGAAATATTAACTTTGAATCAAAATTTCTCTGCAACCAGAGCCCAAAAAATACTCTAGTTTTCAGCAATGGATAGCTCTCTAAAAATTGATTAAGCGGTTAATAAACCGCAAGGCCTTCCGAGCCTTATTTGTGGAACTGTAGACATCCAAAGTCATGTAAACTTTCAAAACTCAAAAAAATCGATTTTAATGGATTTACTTTGAATTAAGATATCTCCGCAACCAGACCTCCTAGAATGTTCTAGTTTTCAGCTATGGATAGCTCTTGAAAAACTAATTAAGCGTTTTGCAAGCGAAAATGACGTCATAGCCTTATTTGCGGAACTGTAGGCATCCAAAGTCATACAAGCCTTCATAACTCAAAAAAATAACTTTGAATGCAAATATCTCGAAAACTAGACATTATAAAAGGGTTTGCTTTGGATGTGCTGGTTGCATTTGACAAAACCTTTCTATATATGTACGTTTCAATGGGTTCCAGAGACTTTCGTAAAAAAATTAATTTTTAGTGATAAGGGGGTAGTCCATGCTTTTTTTCGAAAATCGATTGGAAAAAAAAAAGTTGAGTTTTGAACGGCAATGCAAGGACCTGACCGTTATCTGTTCAACAATGCTAACCGCAACCTCTTACGAGCCTTATTTTGAAAGTTATGGCCATATTAAGATTTTTAGTTTTTGGGTTGAAACAAGAAATATTAACTTTGAATCAAAATTTCTCTGCAACCAGAGCCCAAAAAATACTCTAGTTTTCAGCAATGGATAGCTCTCTAAAAATTGATTAAGCGGTTAATAAACCGCAAGGCCTTCCGAGCCTTATTTGTGGAACTGTAGACATCCAAAGTCATGTAAACTTTCAAAACTCAAAAAAATCGATTTTAATGGATTTACTTTGAATTAAGATATCTCCGCAACCAGACCTCCTAGAATGTTCTAGTTTTCAGCTATGGATAGCTCTTGAAAAACTAATTAAGCGTTTTGCAAGCGAAAATGACGTCATAGCCTTATTTGCGGAACTGTAGGCATCCAAAGTCATACAAGCCTTCATAACTCAAAAAAATAACTTTGAATGCAAATATCTCGAAAACTAGACATTATAAAAGGGTTTGCTTTGGATGTGCTGGTTGCATTTGACAAAACCTTTCTATATATGTACGTTTCAATGGGTTCCAGAGACTTTCGTAAAAAAATTAATTTTTAGTGATAAGGGGGTAGTCCATGCTTTTTTTCGAAAATCGATTGGAAAAAAAAAGTTGAGTTTTGAACGGCAATGCAAGGACCTGACCGCTATCTGTTCAACAATGCTAACCGCAACCTCTTACGAGCCTTATTTTGAAAGTTATGGCCATATTAAGATTTTTAGTTTTTGGGTTGAAACAAGAAATATTAACTTTGAATCAAAATTTCTCTGCAACCAGAGCCCAAAAAATACTCTAGTTTTCAGCAATGGATAGCTCTCTAAAAATTGATTAAGCGGTTAATAAACCGCAAGGCCTTCCGAGCCTTATTTGTGGAACTGTAGACATCCAAAGTCATGTAAACTTTCAAAACTCAAAAAAATCGATTTTAATGGATTTACTTTGAATTAAGATATCTCCGCAACCAGACCTCCTAGAATGTTCTAGTTTTCAGCTATGGATAGCTCTTGAAAAACTAATTAAGCGTTTTGCAAGCGAAAATGACGTCAT
>CASGHW010000151.1:0-21219 GCA_949320155.1 Melangyna quadrimaculata
TGCTTTTTTTTTTTACATGAAGAAAAATTGCATTTAATGGAATATCGTGGAGAGTCATGCTGTTGTTTATATCCAAGTTTATGTTTTTGTATCTGAATTTGAGTGACATTAATTGTTGTTATGGTTTTGCTGATATTTGTATTTAATAGAAAATGTTTTAGACTTTTGACTGAACGAAAACATAATAACCACACAATAATCAAGAATATTGATAGAAGAACAGAAGCATTAACATAAAACCTTATTTTATAGTGCGAAATTAATTGAAAATATTTAACACAAATCATGGTAAGACCAAATTATTAGAAAAGAAGTCAAACACTTGTTGAAATGTTGGTGAATTAAATAATCAAGCAACAAGAAGGAATTCTCTTAAAACATATTTTAAATAAAAAAGTACTGAAAAATATCGAAAGCACTTTAAGGTTAGATCTACACTTAGGTTCTTATACTGATGTATTTAAATTAAGATAGGGCTCCTGTATAAAAAAGTTCAAATCGGTGAAGACACTAACGAGAAATTTGAAAACCAAAAAAAATGGGTTCTAATTAAGGTATAGTAAATAACGGTTATGGACCAAATTTTTTTTTTCCAAAATATTGACTATACTCTGTTCGGTTTATTTTTTCAGTACAGGCTTTATGGGAGAGCTTTTTCAAACATACACGTGTCGGCTGGTGTTTGCATGGCACGCAACTTAAGAAATCGCCTGTGAATTAAAAACCAGTACCCTTGACTTCCATTGAGATTGTTTTTGTGATATCGCATAAATCCACGTACATTCCACCATGACATATCTGCTCCCTGGTTGTGAGGAGAGAGGAGACTGATACTCTGCTCGCTTAATGTGTTTATAAAAAAAAAACACATTCATTCAGAGTTACCATACGTCCGTGGATGGAAATTCTAATAATTTTTCTTTAGTTTTTGCTATGGAGCTTTCAGAACTGAAGCTTTCTAAAAAGCTTTTGAGAGCATATATTTCATGTTAAAGGAAAAAAGTGTTGTAACTTCGTGTTTTTCTGCTTACATCTTTACGTTTTATTTTTTTCTTGGAAAACGGTTAAAATGCTGCTATACAATATTTGTTAGGTGTTTTTTTTTTTTGAAAGAAGAATGACTATTAGAGCAAGTTTTTGATGGAGTTCGGTTCATTAATTAATTGCAATTTTGAATTGCCAAATAGTTTTGTTTCTTTATGTACCAAGGGTTCAATAAGGCAAAATAAAACGTCACAAACCCCAGTATGAAAACTATACGTGGTGGATGATATGGCCAAAGCTGCAGGAGTACTTTGATTGCCACTTTATCACTGTCAACTTAATCCCATAGAGCTTTTTTTCTGTGATTTATGTTTACGTTAAAAAAGGTAAAGCCTTCTGGGGAACTCTTAAAAAACTCCCCTACTATTTAACCTCTTGGTGGTGTGGAAAAAGATAGATTTATTTTTATTTTTATTTGAATTAACTTTAATTTTTTTTAGATTTAGTTTGCGATCTACATTTTTCTGTTTATGAAATCTAAATAAGCAGTAGTTGTTAACCCTACCGACATTTAAATGAAAGAGAAGAGAGAAATATGCCAATTTATAATGCTCAATACGGCAACCATAGAAAATGGAAAAGCTTTATAAAAAAAGAGATAGCTTATTGAACTCCAAAAATGTAAGGGTGAAAGGCAAACACCCTATCTTCCCTTTACTGAAAATATAAAATGAACAGAGTCACCCGTATTCATAAAGAAAAAATAGTTATTTTAGCTCCCGTGTTTAGGAAAACTACACCATTGAATAAGAATTTTCTGGGCTCAAACTAAAGGCAATTGCTTATTGCTCCATTTGAGTCTGGAACATTCTGACTCCATGGTGTAGTTTTCCTAAACACGGGAGCAAAAATAACTATTTTTTCTTTATGAATAAGGGTGAGTATGTATAGTGACTTGTAATTTTGTATTCAAAATCGTTAGAGCCATTTTTGAAATAAATACATTTTTTGTATATTGGTTGTATGCCAGGTACTGTTATTTCTTGAACTAAAAAAAATTTAATTTCCCCTCCAGGAATCCCATAAGAACCTTAAGTCCAAAGTTTTTGGCCGACTGTCCACTTTTTTGCCATCCCATACACTTTTTGGGTAGTAGCCCGTAGCGTAATGGTTAGTGCGTTCGACTGTCACGCTGGAAGTCTGGGATCGCTTCCCAGCCTCGTCTACCTAAAAACTAAATAGTTTTTTTCAGGGCTACTGCCTCTTGCGAGGAATTGACAAATCCTCCAAGAGTATCACTTGTCACGAATAAGTGCTTCTCGTCTAGCCGTTCGGATTCAGCATAAAATTGTAGGTCCCTTCCATTTCTGTCGAAAGGCGGACACAGGAATGGTTGCGAGTTGTTAGTCACTAGGCCCTGGTTCTTCATGAGCTGTTGTGCCACCCGATTTATTTATTTTTTATACACTTTTTGGCCGCCCGTTCATGTTTTGGTACTCCCGTCCAGTTTTTGGCCGCCTGTCCACTTTTTGGCCATCTCGTCCACTTTTTGGCCGTCCCGTCCACTATTTGGCCACCCGTCCACTTTTTTTGTCCCATCCACTTTTTGGTCGCCTGTCTGTGTTTTCGCCGTCCCGTCCAATTTTTAGCTGTCCCAGTCCATTTTGTGGACATCCCGTCCACTATTTGGCCATCACATCCACTTTTTGGCCACCTGTCCGCTTTTCGGCCGACCCGTCCACTTTTTAAGCGGCCTGTCCTGTTTTGACTGTCCAGCCCACTTCTCGGCCATCCTGTCCACTTTTTGAGCCAGAATTTTAAAAAGAAGAATTATAAAAATATAGCTTTGAAAAGAAAAATGTTTTCTCCCCTTGAGAATTTTAACACCAAACCGATTTTAAAAATTCAAATTTTTGAGTCAGCCGGTCGTAAAGAACTAATCTTTACATATTCTTGTAAATTTCTGCGTAACATTAGTTCTGGGGAGGGGGGGAGGGGTCATGTCACTAGGACTTCCTAAGTGTTAATGTTGTTTCGTCGCTGTTATGAGTTAATGATTATTGATAAGGTCTGATAGGTGTTATTTTTTTTTAAAATAAGTATTAAAAAAACTCTAATAACAATATGCTTTTTTAAATTGTTTAGTGTGTTATTTTAACTTTTTCTGTTTTTCAATCTAGATGTTATTTTATTTCTAAACTATGTATTTACCGCAACTCAATTTCAGTAAAAGTGAAATAATTAAATTACCTATCGAAAACAGAAATTTTATTTAACCAAAAAATAAATAAAATAAAATTGTCTGCACAACAAGTTCCTTGGACATTTTAAAAATATTTCAATTGCTTATGAATTTACAAAAAAATATTTTCTGTAATTAATTTAAATCACTTCGCTGGCTGTATCATTTTATTTACCCAAGCACAAATGCATTCATATTTAAAATAGATAAGTTAATTAAAATAATAAAACTCATGCAGCCGACATTAGTTTTTAATTTGCGATCCACAATCTAAAATCCGTTAAAAAATGTGCATTCACCGCATTTTCTATTTTTTTTTGTAATAATTCCAACCGGAAAGTTAGTAACAGTAACGAAATAATAAAAACTATGTTTTTTGTTTTTATTTTTATTTATTTCCAAATGCTAGAATAGACAGAAAATAAATCCAAGCATTCCGTTGAATATCCATTCGATTCAATTTAACAATAAAACTATATAATTTTTCCAATGCATGGGTCGAATAAATATTTTCCAACCACTAACATATCAATGAAAGCTAAAATGGCGTTGGACCAAATAAATAGAACACTTTTTTATTGTATTTGTATTTTATTTGCTCAATCAAAAAAAAAAAAAATCTAGATATCTAAAGACATTTGAGATAAATTAAAAATGGAGTTATGCTTCAACAACATGGACCATTTAATTTAGATGGTTAGAAATACAAAAATGACAATGAAATATTAATTTATTTGAAAACTTAGCGTCGCGGTCGGTCGTTCCCTTTAAGACACTAAGTTCATCAACTCTTTCGCAGTTAACAATACTCCAAAATTTAATTAGTTCATAAGACTTTTAGCCCATTGCTGTTGGATTTTTGGAAACTTACCTAACCGTTAACGGAAAATACGCTTATCGTTAGCCAATTAGCTTTTTTAAAACTTCTTTAGGACTTCTTGACAACAACCGCATATCTATAAATTTCAGCAAATTTCACGGAAGAGCAAGTTTATTTATTTCTTGGCAATTAGAAATCAGCAATACGAGTAAACGTGTATGTTTCTAAGCATACCTGCTCGTATTATATAGCTTAACTACTTCTTTAGAAAAATATATATGATGGAAAGTTCTATCCATATCTCTAATCGAAAGTCTCAATGGGGATTAGATGAAATGCATTTCGATGGTGTTATAATGCTTCTGCAGCTCTGCAGTGCCATGAAAGTACATTATAGTGATTTATACGAAATTCACGGGAAATTATTCTAAAGCAAATACGAACATAAACACACATACAGAAACGTGCTGTTGTTCAATTAACGTACATGAATGAGTGCTCAAGGGGCATGAATATTTTGGAAGAAGATTTTCGAATCTTTCAGTCAAAATCAGTGTTTAAAACTCGTTTAACACTTCCCACGAAATGCATCATGGCTTCATTTGATTATGATGATGATGATGATGATGGTGCTATATACGAATATACAGGTGGTTGATAAAGGCAACTACTACCTATACTACCATAAATTGGTGAAATGAAACCTTTAGTGAAAAGTGAAGCAACCTCGAGAGGGTAATTTTAATTGCCATACCTAATTATTATTTCCTGCACTCTATGAGCAAAAGAGCACACAATAGAGCTTGGTAATTTAAAAGAAAAGTGTTTTTCTCTTTTTTTACTTTTCTTTTAAATTTCATAGTCAGAAATTGTAGTTTTCGGTAAAATGTGTTTTAAGTTTGAGCACGGCAACATTATTTCCTTCATAGAGCAGGCCTAGTATAATTTGAAAGGGTTTGCTCTGAAATTGTATTTCTTTACAGGTCAGTTGACAAATAGTGCTTTTCCGTTAAGGTACATATTCTCAAATCGATGTGTTTTTGACTACCTATTGATCCCTTACCTCTACAGGAAGCAGTGTTGCTCTAGATTTATAATTTTGTTACAAAATAATTAATCAAACCCAAACCAAAACCTTAAACGAACATTTTTTTACTTTTGATATCTTTTGACCTCACGTTAAAAATATTCTCCCCTGTTTTGATTTGCACTTGAAAAAAAATATTTTTTCCGTTTAAAAAAATAAGTTGTTCTGATCTTCTTTTTCAATTCTTGCGATTTGCGGGTGTTCTAAAAGACGATCGAATTGGCAATGATCAAATTTGTTGACGTTTTAAATATGCTTCGTTTTAGACGATGAATTTTAATTCGGAAAGCTACAAATATAATTTAAAAAAAAAACAATTTTTATACATAACTATTCCATTTCATTAAATAAAATCTGTGTCATTAAAATAATTCATTTAAAAATATGCTTAGATTTAAGTTAATTCTTTGTTTCAGCCATCTATGGCGATCAGGGAAACGCATAGCAGGAAAATTTTACATAGTATCAAATCGAATACTTTTTCCAAAACCATAAAGCCCAAATTGAAAAATGTTATAAAGCCCAAAAACTGTCATATATGGCCTAAAACCTGAACAAAAAATTGACAAAGCCCAAAAGGAATGTCATTACGCCCAAGAAAAATCTCAAATGCCAAAATGCCCAAATAGAACAACGTCATATCGCCCAAAATATTTTCTGATGTTGAGTTTGGCATTATGACATGCATTTTGGGCATTTTGACACTTTTTTGGGTGCTGCAACAATTTTATTTATTTTCGTTCTTAATTCTTTTCGCCCAACGTCATAAGCCCCAAATCATCAAATGTCATAACGCTCAAAAACTGAAAAATCGCTAAAAATCTCACAAAACATGCGTCGCCCATATAAATTGTCATATCGCCCAAATAAGAAACAATGTTCGAGTCCTGCAAAACTGTTGAGTGACACCGCACCGGCAGCGCCACAAAGCGCCGCCGCTTTTTGGGCGCTATGACATTTTCTTTATTTGGGCGATATTACGTCTCGCCTGACGAGACCGAGACAAGACGACACGAGACTCCATTTTAAGCATCCGAGACGAGACCGAGACAAGACTACATATTTGGTCCGAAATTTCCAGAGAGTCTAATTAATTAAAAAATCCTACCGGGACGAGACTAAGTATACGAGACCGAGACGAGACTGAAAATTTTCGATTTTAACGAGACCGAGACGAGACTTACAAAAGTCTCGCCGAGTCTCGTCTCCTACTCCTACTCACAATGTTACACTTCAAATAATACAAATTAAACAAATCACAGGATTCATTATTTAAGCTTTCTTTTTCATAGAAAAGTTAGGTCTGATTGAAATCACGACTTTTTTTTGTATGCGTATCCCAAATCCTAACAACAAATGTGACAGGTATTTTTATATGTTGTGTCTGTAAAAGCTTTCACCTATAGCTTATATAGGTAAGTAGTAGATAGCTACTATAAATCAAACAAGGGGTAATTTGAGGAGCAAATTCACTAGCTCTCATTATTAGAGATTATATGTTTATTGAGAAATAAATGGTTGAATATTTGCATCACTAACAAATTTTTAGCAAAACACAATTATCGTCTTTTAGCTTAGCCTCGGGATTAACTACACATTTTGGCACTAACTTTTAATTGATAATAATATTCCACATATCTGAAAGGCACATAAATACATTATGAACTTTATTTCAAATACTCTGCTGAATTTATCTACTGGTTGTTCATAAGATGAGATGAGTTCAAAAGCTCATTTTCTATTATATAGATATTGTCAACAGAATTACGACTTGAACTGTTTAATTCTCGTTCTCGTTATTAAAGCATTTATGAGGCACTTCAGAACCTGGAATTTTCCTTAAATCCATAAACTGAAAATTAAGAATTAAAGTATCTCTGATCTATAATAAAGACTTCATTCGTAGTGCACGCAAATGTTTTTGCCATGATGCATGAATATTAAGCTTAAGAATAGGTATTGTCTCACACAAATATTTATGTTATTATAATTTATATTCACTCATTTTATGTTCCTATTTTATGTATATGTTTAGTTTAACACAACCCAATGGAAGGAATGGAATAAAATTTCTGAGTAAGATAAAAGGATATACTACACTTCATACATATGTGTCTGTATCGTGATACTGTTGTAAAAAGGAACACAATTTCGACAGACTTTTCACAAAACTGACAGTTTTCTCTTACAACCACAAAACTAGTCACATATTTCAAGACAGACTCTCCTCTTCTTTTTACTTCTTCTATTGATAGATATGCAAATATATGTACATATGTATATATGTATTTATGTGTGTTTCAATACATATAATGGGATTCCTAAGCCAAAACTATAAGAATTCAGAGAGTATACCTATAATAGTGTTTCTGAATTGAGGATAAGAAAAGGACTTGTATAGTTTATAGTTGGAGATTTGTCTGTTCATTACATGACATTTCCATTTATTTTGAATGAGAATGAAATATTTGTATATATGGTTTATGTATGTCTCTTTTCCTAGTTTCCAGTGGCTAAATGATGTAAATGATTGATGGTATGAATTTAGCATAAACATTGAACAAATGTGCGCTTCCGGAAAAAGTAACCCACCTTAAGTAATAGATCTATAGTAGCTCAGCGGTAAACCCTACTTTGCCACATATGAGAGTAAAATAATAAATTGTTTTAAATTATGAATTATGACATGTTGTGATGTGGATGTTACATTTTTGTATTTGTTTTTTCTAAAGTAGGTACTTATAGAGTTGTTTTATCTCCACACATCAAGAATGATGATCTTTTAATTTAGTATTATTATTTTTTTTTAGTACGAATGCTCATCTTTATTTTTTGAAAAAATCCTTATATTAGATGCTTAAAGCTGAAGAGTATATGTGAATTTGCAGTTGTTAAATATTTAGGAGTGATATTTAAAGTCTGATGGATAGTAATAAAATATTCATAAAATTATGCAACATTAATGATTTGAAACATTTCGAAACGAATTATTAACTTCAAAAAAAAAAAATGTTCCACATACGCCACAGTGACCAAACATTTAAAATACTAATTTTTTTCCATACAACTTATGTTCCAAATACGGAAAAGTGACGCGAATTTTTAATATACAATTTTCGAATATTAACCTACATTTACATAAAATAAAAACAGTCGATTCCCTCTAAGTCGAATATTCACGGGATATCAAAACTAGTTCCAGTTAGATGGAATTTTGGAAATAAATCGAGTTTAAAATCCATTTATTGAAAATAAAAATGAGGTTTAACTTATAAAATAAAAGGGCAATAATAAGTAATTATGGCTCTTTTAAAAAATATGGACGACATGATCGCATGAACTTGCTCTCATAGCTAAGTACTAGAATGTACACATTGACGCTTCAGTTATACTAATGGTTTGATTTTAACGATATAATAATGAAGTTAAAATCATTTTTGAATTTTTTAATTTAATATAAAGAAATTGGAAAAAAAAGTTAAAAATATGTACAAGAAAATTGATGTATGCTTTGAATTGATTTTGTTCGTGTAAAAAATTATTCATACAAATTTTAAATGCAATATTTGTTGACTCACTAGCAAGTACCAAATTGCAGGGTAATACCCGGTTTAGATAAGCTAAAACAAAAATTCGATTTTCACCTCTAGCGAATCAGATCAGACTCTAGCTCGATGTATTATATCAGGACGCTATGACAAACAGATCCACGGACGTCTTGACGAAAATCACTTTTTGGGGCTTCACCATCATCGTAATGTTAGTTTTGACTAAAACCTCGACATTTTTTCGACACAAAACCAATACTTGTCCCATAGAGTAAGAAGACTTAGAGGGATTGGAAATAGGCCAAGATTTGAAATAATGTATTCGAGTTAGAGTGAATTTGGATTTAGGGGGAGTTTGACTAAGAGGATAGTTTCTATATGGAAAATTGTAGGGCTGGCCACGAGACGAGAAAAGTCTTGGTCTCGATCTCGGTCTCGCATGACGAGACCGAAACGACGAGACGAGACTGGCTTTTAAGCAACCGAGACGAGACCGAGACGAGACTGAATAACACGTGACCGACACGAGACCGAGAAGAGACTGAAAATTTTTGATTTTAACGAGACGAAGACGAGACTTACAAAAGTCTCGCAGAGTCTCGTCTCGTGAACAGCCGTAGAAAATAGAGGGGAATGCAAAAATATGGCGAACCAATTCGAGTTAGATGGAAATTCTTCTTAGAGGCAGCCCACTAAATACGGAGATTTACACAAAAGCTGGGTTGGGTTGAGACAGGAAAAAAATCGTAAAATCGGGGTCTTATTCCACCTGTTTGACTTCAAACAATAAGAAAGTTATTAAAAAACAACAACAGCAACACTTATAGTATTGTAGTTCTAGTTGAAAATAAAAAAAACAATATTTTATTTTATCTTATTTTGTTTTATTTTTAAACGTCGACAGGCCTCCCGGTTTTGAATTCCTACATGTCTGAGGCCAACTTAATGCAGGTTTCGTTGCATTTGTTTCATTCATGAGTTTTTGCGCCTGCCTTTCTTCCGTGATAGTGTTGGGACGTCTTGTGCTATTGACTTTTGAACTGGGTTCTCATGGCATCTTCTCTGTACATGACAGTACCAGCTAAGTTGGGCATGCTGTATTTTGTCCAAGATGGTATTTTTGACGTGTAGGCTTCGTTGGATTCTCTTGCTTCTTATTCGATCACGCTTTGTCACTCCTGCTGTCATGCAAAGCATCTTCATTTCAGCTGCCGTCAATTTACTCTCATACTTCTTGTACATTGTCCAACACTGTAAAATGTATGTTAGCGCTGGACGAACAACTGCGGTGCAGAGCTTTTTCTATCACAGAAAATGGCAGAGTTTTCCCGCCACTTCATCCACCCTACACTGACGCGATGTTTGATGTCGTCATCACAAAATCCTTCGCTATTGATCATTGATCCAAGATATTTAAACTTTTCGCACTTCGGAAGCACTGTTCCATTCAAACAGATATCCGGAATAGGCCTGTGGGGATCAGAAAATGGAGAGCATATGTATTCGGTCTTTTTCGCGCTAATGCATTTCCCTCCAAAACATCCACCCATACATTAAGTGCTCGTTGCCAGGACACATGATATTCACTTATGATGGCTCCATCGCCAGCAAAGACTAACTGATTCACTTTGGGGTCCGTCACCTTATCCTCAAGCAGAAAGTCAAGGACAGTAATAAAGGACTCAAGACGCTTCCCTGGTGCACACCTATTCTAATTGGGAAATCTTCGGTGATTCCTGCGGGGCATCTTTGTTTCAACTTGCTCGTACATGTCCAGGATCATCCGCACGTAGACTTCCGGAGCTCCTCGTTGCCTAAGTGCAACCTCGTGGATCTCGTGGTTGTCTGTCGAATGCTCATTTTTAAGGGTGATTATTGTTT
Organism: Melangyna quadrimaculata; assembly: GCA_949320155.1. Taxonomy (NCBI): domain Eukaryota; kingdom Metazoa; phylum Arthropoda; class Insecta; order Diptera; family Syrphidae; genus Melangyna; species Melangyna quadrimaculata. The sequence goes on from CASGHW010000151.1 coordinate 10,563, forward strand.
AAAAAAGAATTAACATAATTTTTGTTGAAAGTGTTTAATGTTTATAATTAATACAGAAACGTGTGTCCCAAATTTAAATTTTTTATTTTTAAATGATGCTCTAATGTTTAATATACAATGACGTACCTACTTACAACACTTCTTAAAGTGAACACCAAACAAAAAAATTATAATAAATTAACTTTTCAGTAACAGTCGTATGATTAATGTTGATAGTAAATATTTTTTTTTTATAAAGAACCATCATAAAGAAAATCTTTCTTTGACTGCTCAAACAAAATTATTTATAACAAAAAAAAAAAAAAAACAAAATCGATTATGATAATTTTAGCAAGAGCATTAAAATAACAACGATGTGCGGTACCTGTGTCACACAGTTAGAAGATTGTTTTTATTGGTCATAAATCTTTTTTAAGGACCATAATCCTGGAAAGTGCAAAAGAAAAATAAGCTCAAAGTTATTTTTATTCAAATCCGAGAACCTGAACGTAAAGCATCTGTACCTGACTTATCCCTTTTTATCCCCATGGAAACGAACCCCAGAAGGAAAGTCAAGTTTATTTTTTTCTTTGAGCGATTTCTAGTTCATTAAAAAGATTTCATGTGCAGATCGTTTATATGTAGGTACGTAAAAAGAAACAAACGAGCGCCTTTACGAACTTTATATTTTGATTTATATGCTTGAATGTATCCCTACTATATATTCAAAATGAAGTCAATGTTGTTTCCCATGACATTCTTTGGTACTAATGATGATCGAAAACTATGCGCTTATTGAATGAAAAGACACAAAAGAGTATATTACATATCTCTCGAATTTTTATCATCAATTGCAATTTATCAAAGCATCGGGTTGTCGTCGTTAGTGTTTTAAACTGAAAGTGTAGGTATGGCTGATATATGTATGTACGTTAAAAGTGTCCTTAAGAAGGAAAACGTTTTTGCATTAAGATAGATTAAAATGACAAATAGCATTGGCTTCAAAGGTTTCTTGTCGGTGTATTTGCCCTTTTGAGTGCAAAAATAAAACCTTAAGGGAAAAGAAGAGGTTATAAATGCATACATAAATCAGTACTAAGCATTTAATGGGTGGTAGTTATCCAGGTTCTGTGAAAGACCACAATAAAAAAAAATCTCTAAAGTAAAAATATAAAACTATAGATAATTATATTTTCATAATTTATTATACCCAATTTTACAAGAAATTTAGGTACCTACCTATACCTACCATCAAATGTTTTTGGTTTTATTTTTTAAAAAAAATTACACTACATTAATTACATAAATGTAGTAATGTAGACATTTTTTTTTTTTGTGATGGTTGGTTCCGTGCCAAAAATAAATATCAAGGTTTTAATCAAATCTAACATAATGATTATGAAGCAGACCAAAAAAATGATTTTCGGCATGATATCCATCGGTCTATGCATCTTAACGATCACTTTTCATATAACTCAGCGTTTTTATGTGATTTTTTGGATAGGCTATTGAAAAAACCTTTTAGTAAGGCAAAATATTATGTTCAAAGGTTTTATTATTGAATATGTTTGTGTGTTTTTGAAGCTTTCTTCAGCACACAAAATTCGACTAGATTCACCTATCCATTTTTGGGAGAGTGATCAAACTGCTTACTTTTCAATAATTTTGGTATAAATCGAAAACCTAGCTGTATTTTAAAATTTAACTTGAACAACTTTTTGTTGGAAATTAGATTTTCTATAAAAATGGATGATTTACAAAATAAAAACAAATGGGTACGACTGGAACGCACATACTTGCTCTCGTAGCTTACAACTTTAATGTAGCTAGAAATTGATGATGTACATATGTATTGGTTCCGGAATATTATGATATCATCACAATTTTTTTTTTTTAATAATAAAAAATTATTAGATACTATAAATTTTTTATGTAAATGGCTGAAAAAGTTAAAGCTGAAAATAAAGTATGCCATCTGATTTGCTTTCATAAATATGAATTTATTAAAAAAAAAACAATAAAAAAAAGTCGTTTGGGCAGTTTTCTTACAAATTAATTTTTTATATATACAGTCGACGCCCCTTCGCAGAATGACATCAGTGCAGAGATCAAGCGAAGAATTACTCTTGCCAACCGCTGTTTCTTCGGTCTAAGAAGGCATTTAAGTAGTAAGGCCCTCTCTCAGAGAACCAAGGAGACTTTATACAAAACCCTAATCATCCCGGTCCTGCTTTATGGGTCAGAAGCATGGACACTGAAAGATTCGGATAAAAATCTGCTAGGGTGCTTTGAGAGGAAGATTCTTCGTGTGATTTTCGGTCTGGTGTGTATCGAAGGAGTATGGAGGAGAAGATTCAACGACGAGCTATACGGGCTATACAGCGACGTTGACCTGGTCAAAAAGCTGAAAATACAGCGGCTGAGATGGCTGGGGCACGTGGAGCGTATGGACAGCAACGCACCTGCCCGACGAGTGTTCGAATCCAACCCCGATGGGGTACGCAGCAGAGGCAGAACCCGTAACAGGTGGCGCAATCAAGTGAATGACGACATCAAAGCACTCGGTGTGCGCAACTGGAAGCGGCTAGCTAGGGACAGAGCTGGCTGGAGGGGCTTGTTAGTTGAGGCCGAAGCCCATCCTGGGCTGTGAGCGCCATCAAAAGTAAAGTAAGTAAGTCGACGCCCCTTATAACGACGAGTCGCTTTTAAAGACCACTTTTTCTTCATTTGGTTGGTTTTCTACTTTTTTTTTTAATTCGTTTTAGTTTATCGTTGGTTATAACGACGTGAAATTGTGGTCTATAATATTTCAATATCGATATTTTTTTTTTTAAATCCAAAAATTATTTTTTCGAAAATTTGTATATGCAAAATATTTTGAATTTTGAAGGAGCTCTGGTATACAAGGTTTGGTGTAAATCGGTATAGCCGTTAACGAGAAATTTGAAAAATCGGTTCTATGACAGCTATCATTAATAACCGCTATTGGCTATTTTTTTTGTTACACAAACATTAATGATACTCGTAATAAAATTAATTCATTGGCGCAAAATTTTAAACAATTAAAACCGCCTCTAAATCACTTTTAAAATGGGAGTCAGCTCTAAAAACTCTTTTTAAACCGAGAGTCGAGTCTTTGGTAATTTTGAACGACATAAATTATAGTTTAACGTTAAACCACTCTTCTTACTTTAAAAGCAGCAAATCGCTTGTTTCACTTCTATAAAAGTATACTTTTACCACCAGAACACTCATGTATAACAACAAAAAATGTAAAATGATTTCGGAAATTTTTTTAAGTTGTGAATATTTAGAGCTTTGTTAAGAATGAAAAAAAAAAATTATTATTAATGTAGGTATTCAAAGACCTTGGCGGTGTTGAATTTTTCATGCCGAAGACAAGGGCATAAACATTAAACATGGATAACACAGCCCCACGAACCTACAAACATATAGGTACTTACAAAGATGTACAGTATTGTCCATGGGTTCAGGGATAAAATGCGGGTAGACTTCTTTTCCACTTAATAAAAAACAATAGCATTTTAAGCAAAAAAACAATCATAATCTACACATAATACACGACACACATTTGCTCTGTTGTTTGTTTATTTTAACATTTTTTGTTGTTCTATAGCTGTGTTTCTTCTCTTCATCTGTCAAATTTGTGGCTGTTCAACCTTAATTTGCTTGCGGAGTCCACTTTAGTTTGACGAGTTGTTTATCGTGTTTAAAATCATGAAATATTTAGACGAGGGTTTGCAACTAAAGGACTACGTTAACTAGAGCCGGTTTTATTCCTTAAACGAGCATTTTTTTTTAAATTTTGCGCCATCGATTTTAATTCTTTTTACTAAAATGCTTGCCAATTTTCTAAAAAAATGATAAGAAACAAGGGAACACTTACAATGCCCCATTATACCTTTTTGTAAATCCAAAATATCTTGTTTTTAAAAAAAAAATATAACCAGAGTATCGTAAGTGTTATCGTTGTTTTTTAATAACTTTTTTTCTGTTTTTAATCATTTTTTTTTAGAAAATTGCGCATTATGCCTTTACAGACCCCATTCTTATACGATTTCGTTTTATCTCGGCCCAATACACATGATCCAGTTTTGACTTGCGATATACATATGTAGTATAGGGCGTAAAAAAAAAATCGAGATAATTATTTTCCCTAACATTACGATGATAGAGAATGCGAAAAAAATCGGGTCTCGCAATTCTGTCTGTCTGTCTGTACCTCGACCTGCAGCCTAAATGGCTGAAGGGAGATTTTACAAACTTTGGACTTCAGGTTCTTCTGTGATTCCCTAGAGGAGAAAAATTGATTTTTTTTAGCTCACAAAATAACGGTACCTGCGATACAACCAATATACAAAAATTGATTTATTTCAAAAACGGCTCTAACGATTTTCAAAAAATTATGGGGTACTAAAATTACTAAAATAAATATTTTGGTAGAAAAAAAAAATTATAACGGTTATTTACGGTACCTGTCATACAACCGATTTTTTGGTTTTCAAATTTCTCGTTAACGGCTACACCGATTTCTTACAATTTTAACAATTTTGCATATAAAAATTTTCGAAAAAATAATTTTTGGATTTTTAAAAAAATATTGAAACCTTTTCTTTGAAAAGGCAATATCTTGAAAAGGGGCTAATGAATTTTTTTTTTAATTTTTTGAAAAATTGCATTTTACTAAATACTAAAAGTTGGCTTACCAAATTTTATTTTAAAAACTGTTCAAGATTTTTTATATATACAAAATTAATTTGAAAAAAAAACCGCTCTAAATTCATATTTATTAAACAAATCAGATGGCATACTTTTTTTTTCTGTTTTAGCTATTAAAAAAAATTATATTAATTTATAATACTAATTTATATTTTAAATTGTTTTTAAAACTTTTTTAATGTTATGAAATCAATAATTATTGTCTATTTCAAGCTACGTTAAAGCTGTTGGCTACGAGAGCAAGTTTTGTGCGATCCAGTCTTGCCCATTTTTTTTAATCACACCTTTGCGAATCACGCTGTATATCTTTTTGTATTTATTTAAAAAAAAATTAAATGTAAGGTACCCGATACCCGTCCTAGTAATAGCACACAGCGCATACATTTTTATTTATTCAATTTAAATAGTTATAAGCGTTGGAACTTTGACAAATAATTTGTTGATTTTTTATAATCTTAATCTTAATGAAAACAAAAACACAATCCTTTTCCCAATGTTTTTAATTTTTAATGGTGGGGAAAAAACTATGGTAAAATGCTTATTTTAAGTGAATTAAAATTTCAAATTTTAGCACACACTTTTAAGTCAATGAAAGCATTATATTATATATTTCTAATAGGACTTGAACTTTTATAGTAAATCCTCTTGGCCTGCATTATCGAACTTGCTATAAATTTTATTTAAACTCCTCAGAAACAATCGACTTCATGCATATTAAAATGTTCTGTTATAAAATCACTTAAATGCACTTTATTGAAGTAGGAAATTGCAGCAAAGGAAACAACAATTTAATATCACTTGAATGGATATTTTATTCAACACACAAACGATGCACCTCTTTCTTGGAAATATAATATTTCAAATCACTCACTCAATTTTGATTGAAAATCTTATAATATTATATTTTTCATGTATTCCTAGGAATGAAAAGATTAAGATACATAAAACAATCTTTTTTCTTCTCACGGTTCCTCACGAAAAGTAGAAACAAAACAAAAATGAAGAAGAAATAGATAAACCCAAGAGTTATATATGACGCTTATTAATGAAATTGTTGTCTAGTCTCTAGAGAGAATGAAAAATTAAAGTTTTAAATAGATCTTCGAAGTTATATATTAGAGAACAAGAAGAGAAGCAACTTACATAAAATCCTGTCGAAACTTTGTTTATATCCATTGCACTTGTAAAATAAATTTACTTTGAAGTGTTCAAGAGAAATGGAAGCAAGAAATATAGCAAGTTTGTATAAAGCTAAAGCTTCTCTAAGAATTTTCCAAGTCTAATATAACAGCATTAAAATGCTTGGGAATGTTTTTGAAAGTTTTCCCCAATCTCCTTCCAGCAAGAGCAACAACAATAACACAAACAGAGTAAGAAGTGCACCCTTGATAGTCTTAAAGGAATTTTCCTTCATGATGGGATATATGTTCCAGGCTACCTACCTTCTAGAGAGGTTTATATTGCATAGAATTAGTGTGCGGAAGTAGAGAATAGAGATTTCACACATCCTATACCTAGCTTCTGAAACTGATGCTGTCATCTTGTCAAAATAATGTAAAGTCGACTGGTGATAGGCTCTTTTTATAGTCTGACTACGACAACACGACCATGCAATGCAAAGATGAAATTTACTGACGGCATTAGTATATGAGTACTAATGGGAATAAGGACGATCGTTTGGGCTTCAGGGTTAAATAAACTTTTAGGATTTATATGGTAACAAAGCAAAGGTACCTTGTGCTTAGCAAATTTTTGCCCAAAACTATACTATATTTTGGTAAAATTACTTTGCAAATTCAATAAAGTTAAGGCTTTTTATCACTTAGCCATGGAGAAGTAGTTTTCTTGTGCTAAAGAAAGTTAATGAAATACCGAGACAATTTTCGTATTTTGTATAACTTCGTTTTATTAAGATAACTTATCTATTGTACGTGGAACTTAGTTTGATAAAATGTTCATACCACACAACAGAAAATTTAAGACCTTTGGTCTTTTAAATGTTAATGTCAGTTGTGTTGAAATTTAAAGTCTTTAACTAGAATGAATATCTGAATAGGAAAGACATTTTGTTGGGGCATGCGATTTAGAATAAGACTTCCACAAAAGCAGTAGGCTGGTGTTAATAATTCGAGTTTTGTGTCGTTTATTGTTGTTCAAATAAAACTTATTGACGATGAAAGCATAGTTACCAAAATGTAGATCAAAGACAAATAAATAAAAAAGTGGTGTAAAGTGTAGTTTGAGCTTAAAACTTCTGATTGAAAAAAAAAAAATAATTTTTTTAAGGAAATTGTCTAAGACAGTTAAAGCGCACAATTGCATTAAATTTTGTTTATATTAGGCCCCAAGCATAATATTTTTCTACATTAAATTTGTGTATTTAAGTTTTAAATAAGTATAATGTTTAAACGGCTCGATCGGTTTTCTTAAAATTAGGCAGCTTACGTTATTTAGAAACTACCCCCCCCCCCTCACAGGGTTGTAAATATGTTTTTCAAAAAGTGGGTTCTGAAAGTCTGTCTTTCCCTCGACCTTTTAACTCAAAAAATAACGGTAGCTGCCATAGAACCAAAAAACAAATAGTTGTATATCTCAGGAACAGCTGTAACGACTATGATAAAAAAAAACTCAATTACTTTGTATGCTAAGTTAAATATTTAAGTAAAAAAAGAATGCATTTTATAGACCTGAGGTCTTCCAGGCATATAGTTAAAATTATTATAAAACAAAAAAATTATTATCAATAGCGGTTATTCGGTACCTGTCATCGAACCCATTTTCTGATTTTAAAATTTCTCGTTAACGGATTCACTGATTTCGAAAAAATTTTTTTATACAATAGGTCATTACAAATATTAATAATTTTATATATAAAAAATTTTCTTAAAAATAATTTTTGGATTTTAAGAAAATATTAATTTTTTATTTTTGAACATTCAGATTCAATATCTTGTGGTTAGTGAATTGTCTTAATTTTGTTGAAAAATTGTATTTCATTAAATAGCTACTAAAAATTGGCATAAAAAATTTAATTTTCAAACATTTTCAAAAATAATTATATAAATGGTGATCCAACGAAAACGCCCGATGTTAATTGTAAATAAAAAAAGGTTTTCAGAGAATTATGTTAATATTTTTTTAATTATGATACGAGGTTCTATGGCAATAATGTGTGAAACAAAATATCAGCCAAATGCTTGCCACGGCTTCGGTGGCATACCTCTATCCGATGGTCCATATTTTCAATGGATCTGAGACTTAATTGAAGTTCAATGGCGTTAATGTGCCCAATTATCTCATCCTTTAGCTCTTGAATTATTCTTGGCTAATTGACGTACACTTTTTCTTTTAAATATCCCCGAAGAAAGAAGTCCAACGGTGTCAAATAGCATGATCGTGGCGGCCAATTAACATCGCCACGACTGACGTGAGATAACACGGCAATTGAATTTCTCCCGCAAAAGCGCCATTCACGGTTGGCCGACCTCATTTTCGAGGAAGTACGGCTTGATGACGCCCATAAACCGCACCAAACAGTCAGTCTTTGTGGATGCATCGGCTTTTCAACAATCACTCGTGGATTCTCATTTGCCCAAACGCGCAATTCTGCTTGTTAACGAATCCACTAAGGTGAAAGTGTGCCTCGTCGCTGAAGATGATTTTATATGTAACGTCACCATTTACTTCTGTCTGTTCAACCAACCATTCGGCGCATTGACGACGCTTCAAATGGTCAGTAGGCTTCAGCTCTTGAGTCAATTGAACCTTGTTAGCGTGTAAATTCAAATATTTATTCAAAATTCGAATCAGTGACGTTCGTGAGATGTTTAATTGTTGGGCACGACGACGAGTCGAGGTTGACGGCTATTCTGCCACACTATCGCGAACAACAGCAATGTTTTTTCCGCAGAACGAACTGGGCAAGCATATGCACAGGTGTTTTCACATTTCCCCACGGACCCGGTTTGTTGAAATTTTGCGCACACTTCTACCGATTGTGTACACATTTGGTCGATTATGCTGACCAAAAAAATCACGAAGTGCACGAAATGCATTTTGAATTGAACGCCCATTTTCGTAACAGGCTTCAACAATCTTAACGCCCTGCTCAATTGGTACCTCTCTACGGTTGAATTTGTCAAAAACTGAAACAAAGAAATGTCAAATTAAGTTGGGCTAAAAACTAAACAATAATTGTGATTGGAAGTGATTAAAAATAATCTTTCCGTCGGCTTTTTTTGGTCACTGTAGTTTTTGCAATGAAACAATTAAGTTACATTAGCTTTCCCGACGTTTCGGCAGGGGTTGCTGCCTTCTTCAGGGGAACTTTATTTGGACAACAAGAAAAAATATATTGTTTACATTATAATAACAATAATTGAAACAATACAAAATACACTCACTTTAATAAAACTGTGTTTAAATTTAAACTGACATTTAAAATTATTGTATCTAATAATTGTAATATTATTTACAAAAGTAAAGAAATAACCACTTCAAACGAAGTTTAGTCTATGGAATTTAAACAAGGAGTAAAGAAACTGAAAGAATACTGTGTTATGATGAGACAAGAGAACAATAGATGGCAGAGATGTTTTGGGTGTCTTGTTTTCTGTTCATGTTGTTGTTGTTGTTGATGATGTGTAATGTTTCTAGGGTGTATCGTTTCGAAACATGTTTCTCTGTCTGTAGGACTTTGACACCTTCAAAATCTGGAGAGTGGCCGTTTTCGATACTGTGGCTCGCCAGGGCTGTCTTTCCAGGATTGTTTGATTTGATATCCGATTTATGATTAGAAATTCGCTGTTTAAGAAATTGTTTTGTAGTTCCGATGTAACACTGGTTGCATGGTTCATTAGGTTTACCCTTACAATTTATTTTGTAAATGACATCAGTAACTTTATCCTTATCCGCTTTCGTTTTAAGTTTAGTGAAAAGGTGACTCAGAGTTTTATTTGATTTGAAGGCCAGGCGAACATCTGTTAGTTTTTGGTTTATCACTTCTTTAAAATTCTCAGTCAGTCTTGGGATGTAAACCATACTTTTGTAGTAACCATTATTCGGGTCTTTAGTGTCTTCGCTTGGAATTTTGCAATTGTGTTTCTGAAGTAGACCACGAATTATAGAATTTGGAAAACCATTGTCACTCAGGATTTTTTTGATTTTTTTCTCATTGGCAGAGTGAAATTGTTCGTCGCTGAGTGCGAAAACTTTACTGACGAGATTGGATGCAGTGTTCATAACTATGTGCCTCGCTTGGTTAGACCGAAAGTTGACTAATCTTCCCGATGCAGTATGTTTTTGGTACCAGTCAAACAATAGACGGTTGTTTTCACGATGGATTTTTACGTCCAAAAATGCTATTGACCTGTTATGTTCCATTTCCACAGTGAACTGGATTTTCGGGTGGAATCCGTTAAGGATCAGCTGCACTTTTTCAATGTTGCGTTTGTCCATCACGGCAAAAATGTCATCTACATACTTAGCAACAAAAGTAGGCCTTTCTTCCATTCCACTAAAACATTCATCTAGTACGTGATCAAGTACTAAATCTGCAATCGTGGGTGACAAAGGGTTGCCCATAGGCATGCCAAAAATTTGTTTGAAAATGTCATCTTTAAATTGTAGATAGTTATTTTCCTTGAGGCAGAAATCAAGGATTTCAAGAAATTTGTTCAGATTAATTCTAGTGTTTTCACTAATTATTTCCCATTTCTTTTTTATAATGGTGATGGCTAGTTGTATGGGAATGTTTGTAAAAAGTGACACTGCATCATACGAAACTAAAACATCATTGTCTTTTAATTTTATTTTTTTAGCCTTCTCAACAAATTCAAATGAATTAATAACCGAGTAGCTTGATTTTGCCGTCGCGCACTGTAAAATTCTGCCAATAAACCTCGAAAGCTCATAACATGGTAGTTTCATTGATGACGTA
>CASGHW010000152.1:0-29719 GCA_949320155.1 Melangyna quadrimaculata
AAAAAAAAGCACAATAAAAGATGTTTATAAAAAATAAAAAGACAATACTTCCTATATAGCCATCATTTTATATAAGCCACCCCTTTCAACCCAAATCTTTTGGGTTTCCCGCTTTTTCGAGGAAAAATAAAAAAAACTGATTTATTGGTTTGCTTCATCAAACTGTCTATTGTTATGCTGGAATTCATATAGTGATATCATAAAATAATGGAATTGAATATGCCAAAGTATTTGAATGTCATATTTCTTGAAATAAAGGGGATGCGAGAGTCGTTGTCGTCGAACTCTGTGTGTATAGGGTGGATTTTCTTTGAATCGAAAGAGTTTATCTCATCTTCACTGCCTTAACAGCGATGGAACGAATTTTGAATATCGACGTTCATGTTGTCGTGGAATGAGAAGGAGACTCTTGCTATTTGAAATTTACATATGGCTTGCAAAGTCCTTGCTGAGACATGGGCAATTTATTACAATTCCGGCGCCGCCGCCTTCTATCCTATCGACAGATTTGCTTTTCTCAACATAATCCAAATAGGATTTCACCCGTTGAAGAGGGTTCGGCTTAGAGCTTCCGTTCAGTCTTCAGTTGCTCAGAGAAAAAATAATTTATCTACTTTAGTTGGTGACAATTGAGTTTAGAGGAAAACGGTGCTCAATTTTATGGAACTCTTTAATGGTCTAAAGCATAAATTATTATCTGCCTTAAATATTTGCAGGTATGTATTGACAATCATATTAGTAGACTATTTCAACACAATTAAAATGTCTTTGATGTTTCATGCCATTAGCTTTGTAGTTAGAGTTTAGTAGGGGAGAGTACGATAACTTTGGCGCCAAGAATTGATAACGTTTTTTGGAGAAGGGTCAAAAAAAAACATTTTTTACTACGGTAGGGGGGGCGTCTATCTCACCCCACTTAGGAGGTAGGGGCATTTTAGAAAAAAAATGACTTAAAATGGAAAAAAAAATATTAAATAACAACGGCACCACTTACAATAAAGTAGTAATATACCAGTTTTGAGAGCCAGAAATCTGTTCTTTAATCCTAAAGTAAAAAGTTTTTCATGCCTACAGTTTTCGAAAAATTTGCATGCAAACTCAAAATTTTGATTTTGAATCAAACACAAAAAACCGAATGGTTTTAGGTCTTCTAGTTTTTGAGAAAAATTGAAAGTTACATACTTTAACTACTTTTTTATAATTTGTTGGTATTAACGTTGATCTCACTTTGAGGATAAATGTGGGGGAGTACGATAAGTACGGCGGCGTAGCAAAATAATAACAGATTTTCATGGAGGGGCTTTATACAATCATTTTGTATTAAGGGTCGTGCGTTTATCTCACTCCGTTTAGGCGGGAGGGGCAGTTTTCTACAAAATGACTTTAAATGAAAAAAAATTCAGCACAACGGCAACACTAACAATGCAAAAATTATAGGTTTTCTGAAAGCCAGAAACTTGTTATTTAATTTTTTGTTTCAACCAAGTTATTTGTGTTAGTAGTTTTTTTTTTGAAAAAAAAAAAATACTTTAAAACTCAAAATTTATCGGGACAGAGGCCCTAAAAGGGGAGTTAAAAAAGCGAACAACCCAAAGTACTGTTTATTACAAATCAACTGAAAGCACACCAACTGACAACATAGGCGCCTGCCTGGCGACTGAGTAAACCCTAAGTGGAGCGACGGAGTCGGGTGAGCGGGACAAAGGGCCCAAAAAGTGAGTTAAAATCTTTGAACCCACGAAGCGTGCCATCAATGATACCTATTGTTAAAGGAAATTATTGACAATAAATTCCGTTGAAATTCGTTTTGGAAAAATCGCCCAAAATTGGGGAAAGAACCCCTATATTTAAAAAAAAACAATCTACATTCAAAATACTTGGGTGACATACCTAACTGCTTATACGCGCGCCATACCTAATGCTCTCTATTTATGTAAGCAAGCAAAAAAATAAAAATTTCACAAAAAGTTACTTTTAGTAATTTTCAATTTTCTCAAAAACTTGAAGTTATAAAACCATTCCGTTTTTTGTGTTCGATTAAAAATTGATATAAGCATTGAGAACTAAAAGCCAATTTAGCATATCATTTCACAATTTAAAAAAAAAAAAAACTTCTCTGAACTTTTTATTTTCAATTTTCTTATCAAAATTATGAGTTTGCATGCAAATTTGTCGAAAACTGTAGGCATGAATAACTTAATTTTATTTTAGGATTAAAGAACAGATTTCTGGCTTTCAAAACCGGTGTAGTACTTTATTGTAAGCGTTGCCGTTGATTTAAAATTTTTTTTTTTCATTTTTTCTAAAATGCCCCTGCCTCCTAAGCGGGGTGAGATATACCACCACCCCCCTCCCATAGTCAAAATGCTTGTTTTTGACCCTTCTATAAAAAACCATTATTAATATTTGGCGCCAAAGGTTTCGTAGGTAGGTAGAGATGGCGGTCACAAGCATCCTTGCTCGATGACCCAATTAACGCGGTAATGCGCCGTTTTGATACCATAACTCGTTTGACCTGTGGGTTAAAAGAACATTTTTAAAGAAAAAGAGGGTATTTGGTGATAGATCTCCCAACGGATCATCGCCTACGCCCGAGTTCAGCTGCAGTATGCTACGCTAAGCAATTTGCTGATTTGCCCGGGACGCATACGATCTGATCCATTAGGGTGATCGTCTAGTCGCACACTCGGATATGGTAATCTCTGTACACCTCCGTCTGTTTGCACAACATGACTTGTGGTTACCAGAGAAAGTACCACCCGCCTGTATGACCAGACGCTTTTATTGGATTTAGACATGTGATGAAACTTATTAAGGATTTGGACATAGGAAAAACACCCGATAGGACCAAAGTTCGCAACTAAAAACCATCTACACTGTGCCAACTAGGCAACTTGTTGACTGGTATTGAAGCGAAGGTTGGCACAACCGTGTGATCCTCTGGTCCTCGTGCACCATGAGCCACCTTCAAAAACCGTTAGTTTGCTAGCTCGCAGTCATAGGAGTTTGGGGAAGAAGACGGTGCAAGAGGAACCGAAGTAAATCCTAGATCCATTTCGTCGCGTTGAGGAAAGAAGTCAAATCTTTGATCTTCGTTCCGGAGAGTTCGTGAAGGTCGTCAAAAAAGGGCTTCCCAAAAGATTGTTGCCTCATTCTGGCCAAAGCGGGACATTTACAGAGGAAATGAAAGACTGTTTCCTTTTCCTGCTGGTCCCCACAACTACGACAGTGAGTATTGTAGGGGATGCCAAGCTTCGCCGCATGTCTTATCGCGCTGCAAGATACTATGTATTTAATGTGCAAATCTAGTGGTAAAAGGTGTAGAAAAACTCCTAAAGAATCTGTTGGACAGGATCGAATAGCCCCTGTGGTGCCAATGCTAGCTGTTCTTTGAACCTTCCTAAGTTTGTTGATATTATACAAATTCTTTAATGCTGGCCACCACACAATCGAACCATACGTGAGAATAGGTCGCACCACGGCTGTGTATGTCCATAAAATCATTTTTGACTGGAGGCCCCACCTCTTACCAAAAGTTTTGCTACAGGCATAGAAAGCTATACAGGCCTTCTTAACCCGTTCTTCAATGTTTAATTTCCAGTTTAATTTAGGGTCGAGAATTACACCCAGATATTTTGCACTGGAGGAGAGCGAAAGTGTTTGACCGTTGAGTCGAGGTAGATTGAAGGGGTCTATCTTTGTTTTGGTAGTAAAAAGTATAAGTTCGGTTTTGCTTTGATTAATACCCAGTCCGCAGCTCGCAGCCCAGTTACTAACCTTCCTTAAAGCCACCTCCGTGATCTCACTTATCACAGGGGTAAACTTACCCGACACTAGTAGCACCAAATCATCGGCATACGCGACCGCCTTCACTCCACCCCTCTCCAACTTAGCGAGAGTTTTATTCATGACTAAAAGCCAAAGAAGAGGAGACAGAACACCACCCTGGGGTTTTCCTCTACTGACGTATTTGGTTAATATTGTATTTCCTAACGTAGATTGAATCCTTCTATCCCTGAGCATGGAAACTATCCACTCCCGGATGTAGAGCTCTACACCAAAGTCAATAAGGGCTTCTAGAATGGACTCAGTTAGGACGTTGTTGAAAGCTTCTTCTACATCTAAGAAGGTGGCGAGTGTTTATTCTTTGAAGTTAATACTTTTCTCAATTGTACGAACTACCTCGTGAAGGGCCGTCTCCGTGGACTTACCCTTTAGGTATGCGTGTTGAGAGTTTTCAAGAGGGCATCCAACTAGGATGTCCCTAATGTGTTTGTCTAGGATGCGCTCCATCGTTTTAAGCACGAAAGAGGTCAGACTAATTGGTCGAAAATCCTTCGCGGATTCATGGCCCCTTCTGCCGACCTTCGGGATGAAAACTACTCTGACATGTCTCCATGTCTCGGGTACATGGTTGAGATAGAGGCAACCTTTGAAAATTATTTCCAGCCAAGGAACAACCACATCCTGCAGTTTTTGAAGCATAATAGGCAGTATGCCATCCAGGCCTGGAGATTTATATGGAGAGAAGGAATTAATTGCCCAGGCAATATTTTCTCTTGTTATGACGGTATTGATATGCTCTACATGAGCTAACGGTGTGATTTGAGTTTCAAGTGGTTCCGGTTTAATGTTTTCACACCCCGGAAAGTGTGTTGTCATCAGTAGTTCCAAGGATTCAGCTGGAGAGACTGCCCACTCCCCATCGTTCTTTTTCAAAAAAGACGGGTTGCAATGATCTTTTGACAGAACTCTACCAAGTCTTGCGGAGTCTTTGATGTTTTCTATTGACTCGCAGTACTCCCTCCAGTCTTGTTTCTTGGCTGATGCGACAGCTCGCTTGTATACTCTAAGGCTATTTTTCTACGGTTTATAAAATTTGTTTTTGTGGCAGTTGTTGAAAATTTTCCTTGTCGATTTTCTGAGTTCAGACAGATTTTCATTCCACCATGGAGGGAGAGTTTTTCGGCTATATTTAACTGGGCAAGAGATCTTGAACCCCGTGTTCATAGATGCTTCAAAGGTTTTCACCTTTGACTCTAGATCTGCAACCGATTCTGGACTCAGATTGGGTATATTGCGCAGTTTAGAATTAAAAATTTTACTGAACTTCTTCCAGTCAATTCGTTTAGGATTTCTATAAGGAGGAGGGGTTTCAGACTCAAAACCTATGCTGAAGAGTATCCACCTGTGATCCGAAAACGAATTCAGAAGAGATACCCTCCAATTTTCCACTAATAGAATAAAGTTATTGTTGACAATAGTAACGTCGAGCACATCCTCCCAACCTTCAAAATTTTCAGAGCTCGGAAAGACGAAAGTGGGAGTATTACCTCTGTTACAAACAGTTAAGTTATTATCAATGACAAAATTAAAAAGAGACTCACCTCGTTCCTTTATCTCGGAACTTCCCCAAAGGGTGTGTCTTGCGTTTGCATCACATCCAATCAGGAGGTTTGTTTTTTGCACTTTCGCCTCGGCTATGAGTGCGCACACTTCTTCTGGTGGTTACTGCTGGTCATGCCCGAAGTAAGCAGATGCCAAGATTAAGCCGTCTGCATTTTTTGCTTCCAACCTGACGACTGTCAGATCAGGAGTGCTAAGATTAGGACACAGAAAAGCTTTTAAGTGTTTTTTAGCTAAAATACAAGTTCTAGGCTTACCATCGATTGTGTTTGCGATCTTGTAGATCAGGTCGTATTGTTTATCTTGGAGGCCTCTCACTCTAGAGCGATTGACCCATGGTTCTTGGACGATGCCTACTCACTCAGGAAAACTCTCAGATTATCCGAGGCACATTTTGAGTGCTTCAGGTTAATCTGAATGACTTTTAGCAGCGCGTTTTTTAATTTCCTTTCGATTCTGCAAAGCCAGGGCCCGGCGACTCGCTAGGGACCTCGAGGGCTTTCCTCGCTGATCATCAGAAGGTAAGATGCACTGTTCCCTTGCGGCTCCTCCGCCTTAATGACTTTCCAGTCGTGCATCGGAATCAGTGGATTTAACCTCTGAAGACCACGGATCAGCTCCTTTCCGCTTGGCTTAATGCTCATGAGGGGCAACCAGATACGAGCCTTAGGTCGTTTAGGGATGTCCTTAGCTGGGATGAGCTTGAGCTTCAAGCCCTCCCAGTCATTGCTAATCTTAGTGATGCAGGTCCTAAGGAACTCCCTAGAGAACACGTCTGCGCACCTGATTACCCTGTACCCCCTGAGCACCTCGTCAAAACTAGGGTAAGGGCCCTCGATCGCCGAAATGGTATACAAAAACACCATCTCCGAGAGCTTGGCCTCGATGGAGTTACACAAAATAAGCAGAGCTCTGCTGGTTGTGGTGAGCTCATCTACAACCGCTACTTGGAGGTCGTCTCTGACAACCTCACTTAGAGTACGCGGTTGCGCTGCTCCGGAAGATGGCGCTTTGGTAGACCCTTTCGTACCGCCAAGCTTGCTTTTTTTCATAGGCTGGCTGGTCTCTTCACGAGACCTATTGCGCTTGGCGGTGTTTTTGGCTTTAGTATCCAGAAGACAGTTGTACTCTTCAACGATCTTCTGGCACGTAATTTTGTCAGCGAGGTCCTTCTCAAGAATAATTCCAGCCTCCTCATTCTTGGCAATTTTGTCAAGAATAAGGGTGGCCTTCTTGAACTCCAACCTGCGAAGAACACCCGCTGATTGCTTTTTACCCCGGGCAGCACCGCTATGGCTGGCGTTGCTACCTGAGGGTACGTTGGGTTTGGTCGGTCGAAACACAGGGGTACTGTGGCTGGTACTGCCTGTGCTTCCAGTTTCTGTAGGTTGCCCTACAATGGTCTCCTGACTGGAGGCCAAAAGTTCATCCTCTGTGTCGGCGGATGGTAAAACAACTGTCATGTCTAAATCGTCCATAGTGTGAAAAATTAAATAAGAGTCCCACGAGTAGGTCGGAAAGGAAAGGTCAGCCCCGGCAGAGCCGATATACCGGGGTAAGGCAAAGAGTATGACGGACCCTGCCAAGGCGTCCGAAAGAGCTCGTTAGCGACTGGTTTACCCCCCAGCCTTCCATTTCTTCGGCACAGATTATGAAAATCGCTCACACCACCACTGAAAATTAGAGACTCCGTATCTATGGTCAAATCGCATTGCTGAGTGTTAAAATATTGAGAAGTAAAGGAACGTCTCAGCAATTCGACCTGACCTTAGCTGATCACCATGACATCGCACAAGATAAAAATTGTGGTGACCATTAACCGCCCGGCACCCACTAGGAGGGTTTGATACGAGGATTTTTGCCGAGCTTTCGTACTCGTGCCGTTTAGTAAAATAATAAGCATGTTAAGATTTCAACCCTTTAAATAAATATTTAGAGGTCACTCAGTGCTACTCCTTATTGTTTTTTTTTTACAATTTGTATGCAATTTTTGTAACTAACTTATTTCTTATCTTATTAAGGAGCCAGTTATAGCTATCATTGAAAACCATCATTGAAAAGGTTAGCTGTTGATTTTGAGACTCTTGGAAAATTAATCATTGAATATTTTAATGCAGAAATATAGCTTACCACTTCAAAATTATTTCTCCTCCAAAATATAATTCATTTTGACCCCATATTTTTCCCATAACGTAACTTTAAATTTTTCAATGGTCATTGGTAAGGTAGTTCGGCATTGAAAAAATAAAAGTCATTTTATGAGAAAAGTTGTACCAAATTGAGTTTTGTTTAACCTAGAAATAATTATTAAGTCAACAAGCTTTACTTTGGCATCAAAATAGTCATTTATTTATTCTTCATAATCTCTCAAAATTGACAACTAATATTTTCAATGGTTTTCAATGATAGCTATAACTGGCCCTTTATTTAGATACTTCTTCTAACGCTTTTAAATTTCTTCTTATAAGAATTACAGGTTACATTATAGCAAAACTTTTTCGTTTGCTTCTTTAATTAATAACAGCTTAGCATTCCTTGTTGGATGCTATCACTTGTAAGAATTGTTGTCTTCTAGATGGTCAGTCTTTGTCTGTTGGCACGCTAAGAGGATCAGCTTAGAGTGCTAACTCCCTAATTTCCGGCTGAAAGTTATGGGTATTTCTTTGCATGGACCATTATACATATACATATGAGACATCAGTCAGAAGCGGTTGCGATGTTAGATGAATGTATTACTTCTCCACGCTCTCATGAGCCAAAATTATGGCTGAAACGGTTTAGGCAGAAATTGGTTTCAGCCTGGCGAAATTAAAGTACCTACATAATAATATGTAGGTATACATATTCACCAGTGTCAACAGATGGAATCAACGGTAGCGTTTACAGTTCCCAGTCAGGCTGAGCAAAGTAATCAACAGGCTTCTACGCCATATTCAAGTCCATCTGGCTCCCCAACCTTAATGACTGGTCCTAAATAAGATTTTGGTATCGGATCCATGCCTATAGATTGAGCTACGTGAATGAGGTGAGAGGTAATAAAAATCACTGATGGATACAGCGACCAAACCAAAGACTGCATCCTGTGGATAAGAATAATAAGTAAAGAAAACTTCTGCAAACCTAATAGGCCGACTATCAAGAAAGGACTAGTAACACCAACAATATGGACAACAGTCATCTTTCATATCACCTACATGATATTTTTTGCCATACTACATAGTAGATTTCGGAACAAACTGTACAGGGCAACCACACGTCAACGACCAATGCTCTGGTCTGGAATATTTTGTACTCAAGTCTTACCTTAGTTGACACCACAAGGAAAACAAAAATATTGTACAGATATCAACCTAAACATTAACTATTATAAGATACTAGCTGACCCGGCAAACTTCGTTCCGTCTAAATTCATTTATGTAAAGAAAATAATAATTCCGAGCATGATATACAATGATTTTTCATGTTATTCGGTCAACTGAAATTCTTTATTCTGAAGTTTTATTAAAAACAATAAAATAACTAAATTAACAATGTCGATGTGTTTCAATGAAACCAAAATAATTGGCGTGTCGGCCAACGTTCCGCTTCTTTACTGAAGAGCTTTAATGGTAAAAAACATTTTTCGTTTTATATTCAGGCGCGTACACTTACAAAGCGGTAGGTTTGCCGATACGCCACATAAAACTGAACTGAATATAAGATTTGATTTCATGCACTTCGCAATCTAACGCGTTCTGTTACAAACTTTTGGTGCATTGAGGTTGCGCAGCAAAATTATAACTGAGCCGACTTCAATTTTAAATTGTTTGGTGAAAAGCCCGGAACATCCAAAGAATTCAAAAATTCCGTGGGATAGTTGGTGGCTTCGTTTTCATCCATCACGGAGTCCACGGATTTGAATAAATTAACTCACCACGATTTGATTTTGAATGACGAAATTCAAATGATTGCATTCTTGTTTTTCGCAACCAAAATCGCGCGTGAACCCAGCCGATCATGGTTAACATAATTTTGAGTGAAATTCGGAAAAACGTTGGCGATGAGCTCTTCCGGCGTTGTTGTAAAGTAGCAAAAATTCGGTGGAAATTCAATAAGGCGAAGGCCGGTGACTAAGTCCACTGGTATCACGCCATTTCCCATCGCCAATAAATTGACTGGAGAAATCTGCAGCGAACTGGTCATTTCATAAGGCGACTCGCATGTTTGTTTTCAATTGCAATTTCTTCACGTATTGCAATGAAGCCGATCTGAGGACCTTTCTGGGACAATACGAATTTATCAAGCCCTAAATCTTCAAAATCAAAGTAACCGTAATAGCCCGTAGCGTAATGGTTAGTGCGTTCGACTGTCACGCTGGAGGTCTGGGATCGCTTCCCAGCCTCGTCCACCTAAAACTAAAAAGTTTTTTTTCAGGGCTACTGCCTCTTGCGAGGAATTGACAAATCCTCCAAGAGTATCACTTGTCAGGAATTTTTTATTTTTTGTTCTTGAGTTATGCATTAAACACCGGATTTTCACGTATTTTCAATTTTCTGGAAATTTTAGGGGATTTTATTCTAGTTTCCTATGCCATTCCTTGAACTTATACGAATTTATCAAGCCCTAAATCGTAAAAATCGGAGTTAACGTTCTCGAGTTATGCATTAAAAACTGGATTTTCCCTGTTTTCCAATTTTCCTGGAAATTTTAAGGGATTTTCTTCAGTGTCCTGTGTAATTTCTTGAGCCAATACGAACCCATCAAGTCCTTAATCGTGAAAATCGAAGACCCCGTACTCGAGATATGCATTAAAAAGAGAATGATCCCTGATTTCCAAATTTTCCTGACAATTTTTATGGGATTTTTCTACAGTGTCCTATGTCCTTCCTTGGGTCAATACGAATTCATCAAGCCTAAAATCGTGAAAATCGAACGGTCCGTTCTCGAGTTATGCGCGCACACATTGAAGATATTTGTCTTTTATATAATAAAAGATGGCCCTCGATTCGAAGAATAGCGAATTTCACATAACACGGTTTTTTTTCAATATCGAGTTTAAGTTTTGTGTAAAATAATTAATAACAAATAATTTTCGATGCGCTTTTTATAATGAGGTCTCTGTTAGGTTAAAGCATTGAGTTACCAATGTAGGTGGCGCCCTTATTTGCATCTAGAACAAGTACCAGTGGTAGGCAATACAAGAACCATTTGCTCCTTAAAGTAGAGAGTAGACTATATGTGAAAATAGTGACAAAATAGTCTAAATAAGGAGAATATGGTTCTTGTATTGCCTATCACTGGTTCTTGTTATAGATGATAATAAGGGCGCCACCTACATTGGTGACATCATAACTCTGACGTGGTTCATCTATGTCTATAAACTCAATGGTTAAAGGAAAGGGCTTTATTTACTGTTAACAAATATCTAATGCTAAATATTAACAAATATTTGTAATATTAATAAAAGATAATATGAACTCGACTGGGCCTAGTAATTTCTCCAAACAAATTTTTTTGTTGAAGAAAGAACATCTGACAAAAATGACATCATTTGTCACTCAAGGTTGACGAAATTCATTACTAGTGCGCGTCACACCTATACAAGAAAATAATGAGATACTATTAATAGTTCGTATGCACGCGTTTACATAGTCACTGAATTTTTAAAAAAGGTCCTCCTACCCTCGCATCCTGTTTTCCAACTAAGAAAAGCGTTGATGGTCATTCCTGGATTAACTAACAATGTGCAAGAGACATCATTTTGAATGAATGCGTACATTCCTAATCGGATAGAAATCATAATTATTGTTATTATCATTTTTATTATTTACTTTGCTTACATATACACGTATGATTGCGTGAATCAGTGATTCAAATTAATTAAATAATTAAAATTCCGCACCTTGTTTCGTCCTCGTTTCAGATGGTGTTGCATGTTAGTTTGGTGAAGCGGACGCATAAACTTCCATCATTAATAACGTCATTTGTCAACGGTGTCTTTGTCCCACATTTCATGGGATAATGAGCTCTACTATTTGTAAATTTGGTAATATGTGTGTATTAAGTTAATGCTAGCAGTAGAAGAAGGACGTGCGTTTCACAAGACAGTGTGCTGATGAATTGCCTTCAAAAATTGAAAGCTCATAATGGCTTTTTTGTTTTTGTTTTTTTTTAACAAAGCTGACTTTCATATTTAGGGAAAATATTTTTTGAACACAAATTCTTGCACAATTTAATTTAATCAAAAAAGGATAACAGTTAAGTATAGGTATCACTACACTTAACTAGGTAATGAGTGAGAGGTCGATAAACTCTGTTTTACGAAATTAATTTTCTACACAGAACGAAAAAAGTATTCAATTTAAAATATTAATGAGACTCACAAATAATATTGTGTACATGATTGTTCCTATTGATTTAGGTTTAAAAGAGCATCTGTTTTGTGTTTCCTTATTTTGTTTGTAATCTGAAAGTGCGATAAGAATAAGAAAAACCAACAACGTTGAAAATACCTTCTGGTGGAAAAACAAACTAAACTTTTCAGAATATTTTGGGCCACTGTGTCCAATTTCAGCATCTAAAATATTTAAAATCATTAAAGAAGGGGGAAAAAAAATTTTATACAAATATAATATATAATATAACAATATTGAAATACAACGTTTAGAGTTTCATATTCGTCTAAAATATTTTTAAGACATGAAATTTGATGGACAAAATAACATGGTTGGGGCTGAACAATTTACATTTTATGTAAATTTTTCTAAGCCCTAAGGTTGGGGCTAAAGCCTGAAGAAAATTGGACAAAATATCAAGTCGAGGCTATGAATAATGGACATGTTTCATCCAATGACAATTTCCCCCTAAAGACAAAGGGCGAGTTCGTAGTCGCAGAAATCTGCGAAAGATCTGCCGCATGTCGGCTTAGCTTCTGCGTATCGATTTTATTTTTCTTCTGCCCGCAGAAAGTAAGCAGGCGGCAGTTTTTGAATAAATTTGTATTGGAAAAACATCGCAGCGCAGAAAATTTTTTGTAAAAAATCGCGATTATTAAAAAAAAACAAGACGAACAAATATCCTGATTGTATATGTATGTACCTCGAAGCCATTTCATATACAGCTTGGGCCAAATACAAGTTTCTTTTTAAAAATGCAATAAAATTGCTGTTGGCATAACATCATCGGTCCTTTACGGTTCCCAACAAAAAAAAAAGTTCATAGGGGTCAAATTGCAGCTCCCAGGCGGCCAATTTACATCGCAAAGACAGCTGATAAGACGATTTTGGAATTTATGGTGTGCAAAAGATTGATTGTGGTATGGGCTGTCTGGCATGGCGCACCATCCTGCATGAACCATCAGAGGTTGTCCAAATCCATGTCTTTAATTTTAGTAAAAAAAAATTCGGTTTACATGGCTCTGTTACGACCATTGTTGACCGAAACGTTGTTCCCATCCTCATTTTCAAAGAAAAATGGTCCAATGATGCCACCATTCCACAATCCGCACCAAACTGTCACTCTCTGTGGATGTATTGGCTTCTCGACAGGTCGGGTTTTCCTAGCCCCAGATGCGGCAATCTCGTGTGTTAACGAAGCCGCCGAGATGAAAATGCGCCTCGTCAGAAAAGATGATTTTCACACTCACTTTGGAAATAAGTTTTCAATATTTCCCAATGTTGTTCAAGCGTAAATCGACACATTTCGTTCTGCGGAGCTATAATACTGACTTTCTGTAAATATTTCGATTGGGAAACAGCTGTCAGTGCCAATTCTTATAATTCAAAAAGAAACCTACATTTTTTTTCAACAGAAATTACCTTTTTTCAGCAGAATGTTTTTTTTTTCTGCACAAACTGCCCGACGCCGCCGACTTGATTTCTGCTTACTTTTGATGTTTAAACATAGTACGCAGCTGAAGCGAAACGAAAATGTTCATACAAAAAGTGACACAACGAAATCGTAAACGAAAAATTTTGTTCTCGTTTTGCTCAGCAGTACGCTGTTCGATAGGGAAAATAGAAAATCGTAGTAGATTAATATAGTCAAGTCTCCACTTTTTTTTCGCACAGAATTTATTGTCCGGAACGTGGTGAAAAAGTGACAGTTTTTGTTTTTTTTTTTAGAAATAAAATGGACGAAAATTATAATTAGTTTCATTGAATTTTTTAAACAAGAAATAAGTATATAATAAGCCACACCATTCTTTAGAACTATTAACAGAACACAAACAGAAATTGAAAAATATTTTTTGTATGAATAATTTAAAATATCTTTCAATATTTATTTGTTTTTTTTTTTTTATTTTTGACACATTTCTGATAGAACTCTCAATAAATTATTTCGTAGCCTTTTCGTTTACGTTTTCGCTCTTGATGTGGAGAGAACAAACATTTTTCGTTTCGCTTCAGCTGCGTACTAGGCCTTACGAACGTAATTTGTTTTGCAGATCAGGCGATTACGAATTCGCTCAAAACCCAGAAAATTGGGACGAAAAAACAGCGTGAGACTATTAAGGTCTGAGAATATTGGCCAAAAACAACGTCAGAGTTAAACAACAAACTCCATAAAAACTAACCTTCTTATTCTAGAGAGTTTTGGGTGCCTTAGTCTGTGGACTGTCAAAGTCCGAAGTAAATAATTTAAAAAAACGTGGTTGGGGCTTAACATTAACATATCAAAAGCAACAATAGTTTACCTTAGTGTAAATGTTAAATACAACAGGAATTGTTTCTTACGGCCTTAGCTTAGAGAATTTTGGGGCTAAGTTTTCAAAATTGTAAAGGTCCAAGACAATTGTACACAGAACACTTTTGGACTAAGCAGTTACATACAAATTTTCTAGGCAATGGGCCAAATTCCAAAAGCATTATTTTATGTGCTTTGCAGTGATAGTTTGAAAAACCGGGTAGGTAATCTACTCGTTGATATGACAAATCCTGCAAAATAAGATCTCAGAGGACTCATGATACTGTCAAAGCACATTATGAGCTTTTGCCAGCAAGACCATTAAAATATTATTTTTATTTTGCTGACTAGCCAATTATAAACAGCTTTCAAATTTTGTCAAAAATGTGAAGTTTAAAACATATCCACAGCAAGTTTACAAATATACCTAGATTACGTAGATAACTAATACCTTTTTAAACAATATAAATATACCAATTTCTTCGTGTGGTTCAAGGCTATATGTCTAAAAATTTAAGTAATAGAATAAGAATGATTATAAGTAGTCCATAAATACAATAAATAGCTGTATTTTACCATCTTTTTGTGCGTCTTTGTGCTCGTATTTTCTTTTATCTCCGCTTAAAAATAATTCCCATGTTAAATACTATAGCAATTATTACAAAAAAAAAAATCGAACCTTTAACCTAAACTGATTGAGGATTTGTCATAAATTTTAAAATTAATTTTAGGACAATCAAATTTTATTACCTAAGGGCAAGCCAAATCCTAGATCCGCTACTGCTTATAACGTATATATTTCTTATTATTATAACAAGAAAAATGAACGTGTATTTATACATGTAGAAGATAAAATGTTTCAACATCCATTTTTTGTTGGAGAATTAACCTAGGGGAAGCATGAATGAAAGAATACAAGATTACAACACTTTGGATTTTTCGCTTTGTTATTGAAATTTTGAACACGGTTCGTGACTCAATTGAAGACAAAAAAGACTAAACTTTGGTATCATTTGTATGGGATTAAGGGGCGCGAAAACTTTAAGTTACTTGAACTACTTGTTGTTATAGTGATTTTTGTACCAATTATTTTTTTTTTACTTGCGATAAAGGTAGAATAGGGCAAGTTTAGGATTCGTGCAAAAAAAAAACAATTTGAGATAATAATTTTCCCTAACGCCAAAAAAGTGGGTCTCGCAATTCTGTGTGTCTATCTGTACCTCGACCTGCAGCCTAAACAGCTGAAGCGATTTTCTTCAAACTTTGGACTTAAAGTTTTTATGGGATTCCCTAGAGGGGTAATTTTTTTTTATCCTAAAAAATAACGGTACCTGCCATACAACCAATATACAAAAATTGATTTATTTCAAAAACGGCTCAAACGATTTTGGAAAAAAAATTACGAGCTACTATAATTACTACAATTTATATTTTGGTAGACAAATTTTTTTTTATAACGGTTATTAACGGTACCTGTCATAGAACCAATTTTTTGGTTTTCAAATATCTCGTTAACGGCTATGCCGATTTCAACCAAATTTGTATGTAAGACGTCCTCTTAAGTTTTAACAATTTTGCTTATACAATTTTTCAAAAAAATAATTTTTGGATTTTTAAAAAAATATTGAAATTTTTTTTTTTTTTTTGAAAATTAAATACTAAAAGTTGGCATGCCAAATTTAATTTTTTATATTTTCAAGAATTTTTATATATACAAAATTCATATTTATCAAAAAAATCAGATGGCATACTTTTTTTTGATCTCTATCTGTTTAAGCTATTAGAAAACAAATTTTTAGTAATTTTTAGTAATAATTTACATTTTAAACTGTTTTTAAAACTTTTATAGTGATATCATCAAGTTATATCCAAAATTGCACATTGTCAATTTTAAGCTACCTTCAAGTTTTTAGCTACGAGAGCAAGTTTGTGCGATCCAGTCGTGCCCATTTTTTTTTTTAATGTTCTCAGCTATATTTTGATGATATAAAAAGAACAATAAAAATAATAATTCAAAAAGAAAATATATCTGATATTTGAATTTGTTCATCGCACTCTCTATTTTTGCTTCATATTTTGAATATTAATATAATTTAAAACAATTGAATAACAATTAAAAAACATTTTTCGGTAATATTTTTAGCTTCCCATTGGAGGTTTTTGTAATTGGTACGATTTGTCGAATTGTAAATTTTGACATATCTTCACGTTTTGAGGTCTCTAAAATCAGAATCCGTCGTTTTTAGCAAGATGTCTGTATGTGTGTATGTACGTACGTTCGGGGTTCTTTTTTCATCCACCAAATCTCGAGATCGCATAAAGATATCGACTTCGGATCATTTTTGTCTTACAGATAATATAGTCATAACGTGCTGAAAAAGTTTTCTAACAAATTCAATAACCCGCTCTTTTACTACAGCAATTTAAAAAGGGGCTGTAAAATGTCATTTATCTGGAATATCTCGAGGACGGAATAAGATATTCACTCCAGACTAATTTTAATTTACACATAATTACACAATACCAAATTGGTCACTTTTTTTATAAACTAAGAAAAACAGTTGAAAAATAATTTTCGTCTCAAATATTTCAAGAACATAAAATGATACCAAACCCAATCTTTTTTTTTTTACATATAATGACGTAGTCAACAACTGATAATTTAAAAAAAAATTCAATAAACAGTTTTTTTAGAGCAAAAAAGCGGAACAAAAACCATTAAAAATTCTTAACAAATGTTTTTTAACTCAAATATTTTGAAAAACAAACAATTATATCGATTAAAATTTCTACCAAAAATATATACATACCTATACCACCTTAATGTTGTGTAGTTTTGAGATTTTTAAAACCACCCTTTAAAAAGCTAAAACTCCAAATGTTGCAAGAAAAAACTTTTCAAAAATATTTTAATTCGAAATATTCTTACACTCAAAATCGTTACAAAATCCAAATTTTGCATTTAACACTTAATTTGCCTTTTTATATTCTTTGAAACCATGTTTTTTTTAAGGGACACTCCCCTGATTTTTGGTATTTTTTTTAAACAATAATCTGTTTTGAAATAATTGGCTGAAATAATTAATACCTCCATACCGAGAAGAGTTAAGAAAAAAATTTTTATATGGAATATTCTTAAAATTTTGTAAGCTATTTACAAAAAAATTATAAAAAATTTACTTATTATAAATAGCTAAGGTACAAAATATAGGTAATGTCACATTTTGCCCTGTATCTCTATCTTATTATCCAAAAAGCCAAAGTTATTACTTTATAAAATATATAATTATATAATATATACTCTACCACCCACCACTTAGGTAAATATGTAAATATGTAAATATATGTATATTGTATATGGTTTCAAGTGGGAAGTTACTAGTGTGGGTCGACCCCAGACTCATTTTTGTGTTTTTAAAATGAAAAACTATATTAATCATAAAACAATTCGCGAACAAAAAATCATCTCTATTCAAATTTTTTTGGCTGTTACGTTTTATCTCTTTTAAAAACGTGGGAAGTGTAATCTTGTATTCTTTCATTCATGTAGGGGAAGCGTTTAAGATAAGTTATCATGAAATGCACATGTTCGAATCTTAGATAAAGTTAATAAAATAAATCGTCTTTAAATTATATACTTTATAAAATGGTGATTGACAATGTTTTAATTTTCTATACTTCTTTGATGTGGCTTTCTTCTTGGTTCTTTTTTCTGAATGTGAATGTCAAATGAAATTTTTTCGCCTATAAGGCTCGTTTCACACACATTCGGTTCGGTCTCTATTCGGTTTGTATTCGGCTGTGCCTAATATGTGTTAAACGATAAAACGGTGCTCTACGGTTTCTATTAGGTTTTAATTTTTGCCGTTTTATCGTTTCACACATATCAGGCACAGCCGAATACAAACCGAATAGAGACCGATCCGAATGTGTGTGAAACGAGCCTAACTCGCAAATGGTAAATGCTATAGATGATTGTGTTTTTTTTTTTTGTAGATTTTGAAACTTTTTACGAAAAAGTTATCAAAAATTATTTCTCTAATAACTATCCTTTAGAAAATATACGATTCCAAAAAAGATTGAGTGTCAAAAATATCAGTATTTCGCATATACATAGCTCTTGAATGGTAAATTTTGTAGGCCTAGTTTTTCAGTGTTGGGTTAAGCCTGAGTTAGTTAACTCTGGAAATAGATCTGTCTACAGTTACATCAGGAAGTTTTTTTTTTTAATTGATGATGAATGCAGAATACCTTAAAAAACACGGAAGATAAAATGTCATAAACATTTTTTGAGTCAATCCAAAGTTAACTCACCAAATTTGGTCAGTTAATATGGGTTTAACTTTAACCCCGCACTGAAAAATTGGCCCTTAGAAAAGCAATTCAAATTATGTTAGTAGATGTCAAAATTTTCTACAAAACAGGTTGTGCTATTTTTACTCTAAGGAGTAAGTAAGTAAGGAGACGAATTGTCAACGAGACTATGTGCTTTGTAAGCCTCGTACTGATTTGGAATGACCTATGGCTTTGTTTGGTTAAAAAGGTCTAGTTTTGGTCTTTAAGTTTTAGTTTAGTTAACGGAAAACACGACACCACTATGACATTCAGAAACTTATTTAATGGGGATTTGGATATGCTGGAAAGGTTGAAATTTTGCTTCGTTACCAATAAAACAATTTTATAGTTACCCATATTACTTGCGATATTTTTTGTATTATTTTTGGATCAAGTTAGAATGTCCAACTTAGTTTATAATCTGCTGCTAGAAAATGTTTATTATCTACTTTGCTATGCATAACACTCATGAAAGAAATCGCTGTAAAAACTTCACTTTTGTGTGAAAAGTCAAATCTTTTCTAGTAATTTGCATTTTGTTTCTTTTTTGGATGTGCGGTCAGCAGTTAAATTAAGTATTTGATTTTAAATATGGTTTTTTTATGAAACCTGACAATTAAAAAACTGTCCGAAGTTATTTCTTTGTTTTTCTATAAAAAGTGTGAAGTTTTGCTGTTGTGAATCTGCTGCCATAGAATTGTCAAAAACGTGATTCATTTCCTTATATTTGGTGACACAGCCTATGGCCTATTTTGTATACGAATATTTATTAAATATAAATACAATTAACCTTCTGGGATCTACATATGTAGGACTGTCCAGTGTCCATAGTCCAATATACATTTTTTGTTTTTATTCTTAGCGAATAAGAAAACAGCTAAAAGTAAGCTTATGTATGTACCACATATATCTCTTAAGGGGTAGGTACTATTGCTGCCCCTTATTTATGTTCAACTTAAGGATATTTATGTTTAAGCTTACATTTGGTTCAACGTAATAAGAGTCAACGGCGTATACAGGGGGGTGGGAGACACGGGTTCATTCATAATTATTTAGTAATAGTCTAGGCAAATTAGGTTAAAACATTATAGCATCTTAGATTCTTGTGGGATTCGATCCGCTGAAAAAGGTGTGCTATTTGCAGGAAAAATCAAAACGTGCTAGAAAGTGCATTATTCACTCCCTGTTTTCTGTTATTTGCCTATATAACTTTGGAAATATGCATCTTAGGAAAAAAAAATATCAATACAAATTTTGTTTGTTCTTTTAAAATGGTTACTAAAGCCATTAAAAAAAAATAAAATAAATATTATAACGATACTTTACGATAGTTAAGAGTTCCGAGTATGTGTACAAAAATATGCGCCAACTTAAATGTCTACCTTTGAAAACTGCATTGACGCGAAAATTTCACGGTACCCTTAATTAACATTATCTCTCATGCCATACCTATCAGACCGATTTAAATCGGGTTTCAATTTCTCATTTTGTAATTCCCTAGAGTTCACATTTATAGTAGAACTAGCTGAGCCGGCGAACTTCGTTCCGCTTAAATTTCGTTTATGTAATGAAATTAATAATTCAGAGTATGCGTAATGTTGTTTCATGTAATTCGATCATGAATAACAATGGTAATTCAAAAGTATTGGACTTCTTGCTGCGACTTACAAAAAGGAATATGGAAGTATGTGCATTTCAGGCACTTGAACCTGAATTTCTGTGTTGAATCGAAGAAATAGATGATATACAAAATACAATAAAATAAAATAAATTTCTTACAAAGAATTTACTCATTGCATAATAACATTGAGTTTATACACATAGAGGAACCACGTCAGAGTTATGATATCACCAATGTAGGTGGCGCCCTTTTTTTCATGTAGAACAAGAACCAGTGATAGGCAATACAAGAACCATTTGCTCCCTATTGTAGGTAGACTATTTCCACGTTTAGGTAGACTATTTGTGAAAATAGTGTGGAAATAGTCCACCTTAAGAAGAAAATGGTTCTTGTATTGCCTATCACTGGTTCTTGTTCTAGATGAAAATAAGGGTGCCACCTAAATTGGTGATATCATAACTCTGATGTGGTTCCTCTATGTGTATAAACTCAATGATAATAAATATGAACAATAACAATAATTTAAATGGGTAAATTCACAATATGCAACGATCGACCAGTACCACCGTGGTTCGATCATTGTACCCATTTCTGAATATTGTTACTGGTTACTGTTTTTGTATGCTGGTTAACACACTTCCCTGTGTTGAATTTGTCAAATCAACTGTGTTCTTATTTTACGTTGACATTGTACTGTGTTCGAGTTTGTGGCACTGGTGAGGAATTAGGAGCTGACGTCACTCTCTTCCGAAGGTTGCTCATAATTCCAAAACTCATTGATAGAAGAATAGTGAAATAGCTAACGAAGTGGTGATGAATGCTTTTGGAGAATAGAGTGTCGCGTTAAGCTGAGAGAGACCTTGATGTTATATCTAAGGCAGAGAGTTGAATCTGGAGATGGTTAAATCGTTCAATACTGGAAGCGATTTCAGAGCTACGTGAATAATATTGGGTTTGGCAATTGAGGATATGTTCCCAAAGCTTTCATCTGATTTGCTTCAATTGTAATGAGATTGTTGCTCAGTATACAGTCATTTTCGACTAAGAGAATGCTGGATCAGTACCGTCATTTTCGACTAAGAGAATGCTGGATCAGTGAATTCAATTTGAAGAGTTTTTGTTTTGAATCCAGCTGTTCGTTAAAAAATTATGAAGGGTTCATAATATCCATTGATTTCTGCTAGATATTTATGAAATCAATACCTATTGAGTTCCCATATTTCTCACAAGCTCCATTGTATGTGGCGTGTTCACGTGTCGGAAAACCTTCCACTTTGTACGTGTACGTGCCCCGAGAATATACGAGAAAAGTTGTGTAATTTAAACCATTTCAGTAAAAAAGCGGAAGGTTGGCCGACACACCACATCATTTTGGTTTGGAAATACATCAACATTGTTAATTTAGAAATTTGTATTGTTATTTTGTAGGTATATAAATCGTCATAGAGACCAATACTTTGCAATGACAGCATCCAAACTTAAGAAGTTTGACAACGAAAAATAAATTCAATTTTTCTGCAAAACATTCGTGATGAGCTCTTACGATGTTGTTGTAAAGTGGAAACAATTCGGTGGATCAATCATCAAGCCCAAAATCGTGAAAATCGAACGATCCTTTCTCGATTTATGCGTGCACACACGGAACACATTTCACCTTTATATATAGAATTGGACTATTTTTTATGTCTGTTTAGCGTTTCAAAACTACTCTGACTTTTACAAGTTTTTTCTGACTTCAACGCTGTATAGCAACAAAAATATAATAATAGTTTTATATAAATGTCATCTTTTGGAAAATTTTATAACAAACAAAATTTGTCTTGATATTTTTTTTTTCTTAAGATGTATATTTCCAAAGTTATATAGGAAAAGAACAAAAACCAGGGATAGAATAATGCACTTTCTTGCACGATTTTTCCTGCAAATAGCACACCTTTTGGAGCGGGAGCAACCTCATATTCACTTTGTTGACATTATTTCTGATCGAATACCACAAAAATCTAAGATACTATATGTTACATACATCCATGCCAAAATCTAATTTTCCCTAACTATAACCGCATAGAAAAATATCAAGATGGTTACCTAGAAAGCTAATATGATTTTCGATTGGCAAATTCAATAGAAAATTTGAATATTGGTAACTTAGAATTCCATAGGAAATTTAATTTCATGGCAATGTAATACATACAATATTTTGTATTCAATCGATGATACTTAGATTTTCTTCCTCGTATACCTGAAATTTAACATAAAAACAAACTTCTCATATGATATACATTGAAATCTTGAAATATATGCATATGAACAAGATAAACAATAACAATAAAAGAATTGTTTTAGTTTTTTGTTAAGTGCACTTTTATTGAAATATTAATTTGGAAGTTTTTTACGTCGGTAGCCATCGACTGAAAGCATGTGTCTAAGAAAGGCAACAACACTTCTTACTGAAGAGCTCAATTGTTGTTGTCAGAGTAAAACACATCTGCACTATATGTCGCAAAAACCTTCCAAATTAATATGTACTTGTACCGCCCAGTGGTCAAAATTCGACCATTCTCTATCTATATATTAGGTACTTTAACAAAAAAGATTCTAACACACTAAACAACGTACACGAATTGTTATTCTACTGCCCTGCGAAATATCGTACGCTCCACCATGACCGTCCTCATTGCATGCCCAAAGCACTAAGCACACTGATCATTTATAATCGTTTCTACTCTGGCTGTGGCCCTGTGGGCTGTGGCTGTGTGAGCTGTTGTTGTTTTTTTCGGTTTTTCTTTGTGCTTGCTTACCAGCTTACCACTGCACTGCACTGATGTCTATTGGAAGGTTGGAATATTGAATTCGCTGCACAAACGAAAAGTGATGGTGACCATCAGTGTTGCCGAAAATACACCCATAGGAGTATTTTACTTCTTTCAACACCATCGTACTCCCGTACTCCTCCTTTCACATTCGTACTCCTATTTTTTTAAAGACCTAAAATATCTTACGCATGCAGATTACAATTAAGTTCCTTATTTTTATTCTAAAACTAATATTACTATGAATTAAGGTATCTGCCATAAGACAGATTTTATAATTAAAGAGATATTTTCTTACTTTTGTTAGTAGAACTAATAATTTGTTTATTTATGTATTTTTTTTACTGAATTTAGTTTTGATGTTTTTTTTTCTAAATATAGTTTAAGAAAAAAAGTGTCCACACACTTATTTTCGAAGACAAAAAAATGTCTCATTCAAAATACTCCCCTTTTTTGGCTGCAGTACTATCTTCTAATATTTTTCCCCGGCAACACTGGTGACCATTCTCTATATACTTTAACAAAAAAGATTCTTACCAATGTTCCCGGAAAAAAATCCTTGTTTGCAGTTATTTTGCTTAACTCTTGTCATATCGACTTTTGAATGGCAATTCAGAGTGAAAACGTCAAACTAATCTTTTTTTATCCGGTGAAAACACTTCAAGATTAATTTAAAATCTACTCTTTTGAATCCGGATTATCTTAAGGTAGACACGTAGTATTACTTTGAATTATTGTTACAAAGAATACAAATTTCAAGCATTAATTCAGCAAACCTTTTCATTTTATTGAACTACACATACAAATTCACGAAGTTCAATAAAAAAAAAAACAGAACCACCAAACTACAATCTCAAGTAACAATAAAATAAATATCGAACTACTGGCAGAAAAACATTGCAAGAAGCCAACGAAAAAGAAATAGTTTTGAAGCTGTCAAATTTACATTAATTTTAAAGTGAATTAAATTTATTGAGGTTGAATTACACTTTGCTGCAAGTGTAGGATATTTTAGGTCTTTAAAAAATAGGAGTACGAATGTGAAAGGAGGAGTACGGGAGTACAAAGGTGTTGAAAGTAGTACAATACTCCTATGGGAGTACTTTCGGCAACACTGGCTTCTAACCCACTGAACAACGTACATGAATTGTTGATGTAATGCCCTGCAAAATACCGTACACTCCACCATGACCGTCCTCATTGCATGCCCAAAGTATAAGGCCCAACTATAATAGGCATAAGCTAGCATATGCGCGCATAAGTAAACGTGCGAATACAAAGAATCTCTATGCGAGTAAACATAATGGAGTCTAGCTGCGTTTCGTTCAATTTTTCTCAGTTTCGTTTACTTAAGCGTGCATATGCAAGAGCGATCCCAGTCGCTCAGCGCATAATTAAATTTTACAAATGCAGCAAAAAACACAAAGCCACAACTGTTTTGTGAAACAATTCACAAGTTGTGCACGAGTATGTGTGTAGTTTTTGTTGTATCGTTGCCGCATTCTCATTTGTATTTAAAAATGCGGAACAAAACACAAATCTGAAAATCGAATGTGGGACGAAAGCGGAGAGGTATTTTTTTAATTTTTGCTTATGCGCGCATAAGTACATTATGGCTATACGGGGTAATTTTGCAAACATAAGCAAATTTTCGTTAGCTTTTTGACATTAGCTTATGTTTGCTTATGCCTATTATAGTTGGGCCTATACTGTACTGATCATTCATAATAATCGTTTCTACTCTGACTGTGTGAGCTAAAAATCGCGTCGTTGTTCTTTGTGCTTGCTTACCACTGCACTGACGTCTATTGGAAGTGGAAGGTTGGAATTGGAATATTGAATTCGCTCCACAAACGAAAAGTGATGGTAGCGGGTTGAGTTTGCAAGCGCGGTCAGGGGGTGTAGAAGCGAAAAACTATATAAACAATAATTTAACTGCCTTAACGGCAAAATATAAACAAAATAATAAGTTTGACGTAGAGTGACTGCCCGTAACTTTGAAAAAAAGCAAAACAAAATATAATATCATAGGATGATGATGATGATGATGATGATGATGATGATGATGATGATGATGATGATGATGATGATGATGATGATGATGATGATGATGATGATGATGATGATGATGATGATGATGATGATGATGATGATGATGATAATGATGATGATGATGATGATGATGATGATGATGATGATGATGATGATGATGATGATGATGATGATGATGATGATGATGATGATGATGATGATGATGATGATGATGATGATGATGATGATGATGATGATGATGATGATGATGATGATGATGATGATGATGATGATGATGATGATGATGATGATGATGATGATGATGATGATGATGATGATGATGATGATGATGATGATGATGATGATGATGATGATGATGATGATGATGATGATGATGATGATGATGATGATGATGATGATGATGATGATGATGATGATGATGATGATGATGATGATGATGATGATGATGATGATGATGATGATGATGATGATGATGATGATGATGATGATGATGATGATGATGATGATGATGATGATGATGATGATGATGATGATGATGATGATGATGATGATGATGATGATGATGATGATGATGATGATGATGATGATGATGATGATGATGATGATGATGATGATGATGATGATGATGATGATGATGATGATGATGATGATGATGATGATGATGATGATGATGATGATGATGATGATGATGATGATGATGATGATGATGATGATGATGATGATGATGATGATGATGATGATGATGATGATGATGATGATGATGATGATGATGATGATGATGATGATGATGATGATGATGATGATGATGATGATGATGATGATGATGATGATGATGATGATGATGATGATGATGATGATGATGATGATGATGATGATGATGATGATGATGATGATGATGATGATGATGATGATGATGATGATGATGATGATGATGATGATGATGATGATGATGATGATGATGATGATGATGATGATGATGATGATGATGATGATGATGATGATGATGATGATGATGATGATGATGATGATGATGATGATGATGATGATGATGATGATGATGATGATGATGATGATGATGATGATGATGATGATGATGATGATGATGATGATGATGATGATGATGATGATGATGATGATGATGATGATGATGATGATGATGATGATGATGATGATGATGATGATGATGATGATGATGATGATGATGATGATGATGATGATGATGATGATGATGATGATGATGATGATGATGATGATGATGATGATGATGATGATGATGATGATGATGATGATGATGATGATGATGATGATGATGATGATGATGATGATGATGATGATGATGATGATGATGATGATGATGATGATGATGATGATGATGATGATGATGATGATGATGATGATGATGATGATGATGATGATGATGATGATGATGATGATGATGATGATGATGATGATGATGATGATGATGATGATGATGATGATGATGATGATGATGATGATGATGATGATGATGATGATGATGATGATGATGATGATGATGATGATGATGATGATGATGATGATGATGATGATGATGATGATGATGATGATGATGATGATGATGATGATGATGATGATGATGATGATGATGATGATGATGATGATGATGATGATGATGATGATGATGATGATGATGATGATGATGATGATGATGATGATGATGATGATGATGATGATGATGATGATGATGATGATGATGATGATGATGATGATGATGATGATGATGATGATGATGATGATGATGATGATGATGATGATGATGATGATGATGATGATGATGATGATGATGATGATGATGATGATGATGATGATGATGATGATGATGATGATGATGATGATGATGATGATGATGATGATGATGATGATGATGATGATGATGATGATGATGATGATGATGATGATGATGATGATGATGATGATGATGATGATGATGATGATGATGATGATGATGATGATGATGATGATGATGATGATGATGATGATGATGATGATGATGATGATGATGATGATGATGATGATGATGATGATGATGATGATGATGATGATGATGATGATGATGATGATATGATGATGATGATGATGATGATGATGATGATGATGATGATGATGATGATGATGATGATGATGATGATGATGATGATGATGATGATGATGATGATGATGATGATGATGATGATGATGATGATGATGATGATGATGATGATGATGATGATGATGATGATGATGATGATGATGATGATGATGATGATGATGATGATGATGATGATGATGATGATGATGATGATGATGATGATGATGATGATGATGATGATGATGATGATGATGATGATGATGATGATGATGATGATGATGATGATGATGATGATGATGATGATGATGATGATGATGATGATGATGATGATGATGATGATGATGATGATGATGATGATGATGATGATGATGATGATGATGATGATGATGATGATGATGATGATGATGATGATGATGATGATGATGATGATGATGATGATGATGATGATGATGATGATGATGATGATGATGATGATGATGATGATGATGATGATGATGATGATGATGATGATGATGATGATGATGATGATGATGATGATGATGATGATGATGATGATGATGATGATGATGATGATGATGATGATGATGATGATGATGATGATGATGATGATGATGATGATGATGATGATGATGATGATGATGATGATGATGATGATGATGATGATGATGATGATGATGATGATGATGATGATGATGATGATGATGATGATGATGATGATGATGATGATGATGATGATGATGATGATGATGATGATGATGATGATGATGATGATGATGATGATGATGATGATGATGATGATGATGATGATGATGATGATGATGATGATGATGATGATGATGATGATGATGATGATGATGATGATGATGATGATGATGATGATGATGATGATGATGATGATGATGATGATGATGATGATGATGATGATGATGATGATGATGATGATGATGATGATGATGATGATGATGATGATGATGATGATGATGATGATGATGATGATGATGATGATGATGATGATGATGATGATGATGATGATGATGATGATGATGATGATGATGATGATGATGATGATGATGATGATGATGATGATGATGATGATGATGATGATGATGATGATGATGATGATGATGATGATGATGATGATGATGATGATGATGATGATGATGATGATGATGATGATGATGATGATGATGATGATGATGATGATGATGATGATGATGATGATGATGATGATGATGATGATGATGATGATGATGATGATGATGATGATGATGATGATGATGATGATGATGATGATGATGATGATGATGATGATGATGATGATGATGATGATGATGATGATGATGATGATGATGATGATGATGATGATGATGATGATGATGATGATGATGATGATGATGATGATGATGATGATGATGATGATGATGATGATGATGATGATGATGATGATGATGATGATGATGATGATGATGATGATGATGATGATGATGATGATGATGATGATGATGATGATGATGATGATGATGATGATGATGATGATGATGATGATGATGATGATGATGATGATGATGATGATGATGATGATGATGATGATGATGATGATGATGATGATGATGATGATGATGATGATGATGATGATGATGATGATGATGATGATGATGATGATGATGATGATGATGATGATGATGATGATGATGATGATGATGATGATGATGATGATGATGATGATGATGATGATGATGATGATGATGATGATGATGATGATGATGATGATGATGATGATGATGATGATGATGATGATGATGATGATGATGATGATGATGATGATGATGATGATGATGATGATGATGATGATGATGATGATGATGATGATGATGATGATGATGATGATGATGATGATGATGATGATGATGATGATGATGATGATGATGATGATGATGATGATGATGATGATGATGATGATGATGATGATGATGATGATGATGATGATGATGATGATGATGATGATGATGATGATGATGATGATGATGATGATGATGATGATGATGATGATGATGATGATGATGATGATGATGATGATGATGATGATGATGATGATGATGATGATGATGATGATGATGATGATGATGATGATGATGATGATGATGATGATGATGATGATGATGATGATGATGATGATGATGATGATGATGATGATGATGATGATGATGATGATGATGATGATGATGATGATGATGATGATGATGATGATGATGATGATGATGATGATGATGATGATGATGATGATGATGATGATGATGATGATGATGATGATGATGATGATGATGATGATGATGATGATGATGATGATGATGATGATGATGATGATGATGATGATGATGATGATGATGATGATGATGATGATGATGATGATGATGATGATGATGATGATGATGATGATGATGATGATGATGATGATGATGATGATGATGATGATGATGATGATGATGATGATGATGATGATGATGATGATGATGATGATGATGATGATGATGATGATGATGATGATGATGATGATGATGATGATGATGATGATGATGATGATGATGATGATGATGATGATGATGATGATGATGATGATGATGATGATGATGATGATGATGATGATGATGATGATGATGATGATGATGATGATGATGATGATGATGATGATGATGATGATGATGATGATGATGATGATGATGATGA
>CASGHW010000153.1:0-19444 GCA_949320155.1 Melangyna quadrimaculata
CTTTTGTAGCGCTCTTATTGAAAAACCCGATAGTTAGTTTAGTTTAATTTGACTCTTTATTTTATCAGATTTAACAAATTTTGTATACACAATGTACGAGTATATAATATGAAATCATTTTGCTTAAGTCTTTATGGTTCGGCCTTTGACCATATACCAGTATTTATTCGAATATGAAAAGTGTTTTTCTTATTTTTTGGTCGTTTATTTAACCAACGAAAAAAATACTCTTACTTTGGTACACTTCATAGTACCTAATAATTTTTATAGGTCTCGTTTCTGGGCACTAGGTATACCAAGTCCCATATATTTTTGCCCATTCTCCTTTAATGTTTACGACCAGACTCCATCAGATATGCTTGGTTTAATTTTCAACATAAGCAAAAAATAGCTTCAGTCTCATCTCAACTAACGCTGCAATCTAATTAAAGATAAATTGGCGATAACTCATACAAAATAACTGAAAGATAATCCGGTCAATATGGAAGTTTATTTTAAAATCCTTCCACTTTATTTATATGATAAAGTCATTAAAAATTGTGTTGAAATTTTTGACTGATTAATGTTAAAAATATAAATTTGCTATTTAAGGATTTAAGAGTTAATTTATCAAATAAAGCATCAAAATACCAACTTCATTTCCAATTTCAGAAAAAAATAAAAAAACAAATAAATGAAACTTTAATTTACGTTTTTTATCGTCGACCACTGGTTTGAATTTAATTTCAACTCTTATAGACCATCACATCTTTAAATTATATATTTTACAATTTTCTGTTATTAAATCAAAATTGCCACAAGGTATGTTCGTTATTTTCATTTATTTTAATTTCATTTACGAAGGTTTTTTTGTTTTTTTTTTTTGGTTTATAATTGTTCGCAATATTATTAAATACATTTGCAAGCAATTTTTAAATTGCATTTCAAAACGTTTATTAAATGTTACCATAAATCTTTAGAGGACATTATTTTTTTGTTGTTGCTCTGCTTGAACTAAAAATACAAAAAAATAACAACAAAAACAAAAGAAAAAACAACATGACACCACGCAAGACAGAACACAAAATGAGGACATTAAAATTATTCGAATGAACATATTCCTCCGCAAAGTAAACATCATTTTAATTAAAACTACCCGATGTCCTTGAATGTCCGTCGAATCGTAATATACCCCCATGCATTCCTTCATATCAGGCCCCACATTATTTGTCAGAGAGCCATTGTATAAGTAAACATTCGCCATTCTAGAGGTGTGTTGTATATACAACATTGTAGGATAGGTAGGTCGGATTATAATAGCAGTGTGATAGGCTCGCTGATAGGTTTGTCCTGAACCTGATGGCTTGGCCGGGTCGGGCTGGGTCGATCGGTATATTATATATGGTATTTTCATGTATACCCATATTTTAATTACATTGTCAAGTAATTAAACATTAAAAATACATTGGCCAACTGACAGCACATTGTGCCACTTGCAACGGCGACCGTTAATTGTCGTGCACCGTGTGTGTTGTGTTCCGTTCCGCCGGGACTTTGATGGATAGGGTGTTGCCTGGTATTTTAATATTATAAAATGAAAACAAAATCATTTACCCCCTTGAGTTGATGTTAATTTTGTTTTTTTAATTTTTTTGTTGATTTTATTTCAAGTGGGTATTGCAGAAAAAAAAATTAAAATCGAAGGATAATTACAGAGTTTACTTTGTCTGCATAAATTAAATTTAGTCTGCATTCTAATTAACGATTTCTCATGAGTCCTTTTGTTTGTTGGTATTTACAAGCTTCAGACGTTCAGACATGGTGGGTTCTTTTAAGTTTCCAGTTTGTTGGGGGATCCAACATCCAATCATCAGGATTGGACTCTCTGTGCGCTGCGCTATCGTGCTTGAACGAATTACCGCGTCCGTTGCCGACATCCTCACGTTCCAATGACTGCCTTAGCCCTTATCCAGATGGCCATCATGTGACTGTGCAAATCTTTGTTGCCAGAGCCAGCATCTGTCAACTTGTATACCCAGTTCATTCCACTCATCTTGT
This sequence comes from Melangyna quadrimaculata, assembly GCA_949320155.1. NCBI lineage: Eukaryota > Metazoa > Arthropoda > Insecta > Diptera > Syrphidae > Melangyna > Melangyna quadrimaculata. Next base: position 2,038 of record CASGHW010000153.1, read on the forward strand.
TTTTGCTTAATTTTTTTCGTTGTTGCTGTTGTTTTGAATTTTAAATTGTTTAAAGAACTCCCGCAGCCCAGACGATGATGACGATGATGATGATGAAATTGCCACTACAGTAAGGCCAGGCCATGCTAGGCCAAGATTGTGCTGGGGCTGGGGAAGTGCGGAATAGCATCAGAGAGACTCATCCATTTCACGGTCGCCTTTATCTTAAATTTCCGTAGACACCTCTGTGAGTTGGATAAATATTTACGAAAGACAGCATTTGCATAATTTTGTGCACTATACAACATCACTACCTACCATAGCAGCGTTTGTATAATCTAAAGTCTAAACCTAAACCCTTTATCTATAAGGATGATGATGGTTCTTGCCTTGGAAAAAAAGGATGTAGGTATATAGGTACTCGTAGTTGTCGTAGTTCTTTGAGTTTTTGTTGACATTGTGGATTACACTGCTGGGAAAACTGGGAAGATGCGGTGGAGGTGATTGTGTAGTGAATGTGTTTAGCATATTTTAATTAAGGATATTTTCCAAAGTAGTGAGCAGAAAAATAGATTAACATGAATTTTTTTTTTATTCATAGAGTTTTTCTTGTTTTTTATTTTGTGTGTGTGTGAAGTAGGTACCTACTAGCAGCTTTTGATCCCAAAATTATGAGGCCATAGACTTATTTGTAATTTCTGTTTGATTTCGCTGTTTAAGAGCTTCGGGTGTATTCATTAAAAAGCATAAATATCCTTTGAATTAAACTGCTCTTGGCTTCTCCCTTTTGATTCCTTAAAGGCCTTTCATATCAAACTGAAAGAATTACGAGTAGCACACATCGGAGTCAAGTTTTAAGAGTGATTACATAGGTAGGTTTATATGTTGTTTATTTCTACGATGAATCTGTGTTTTTCATAAGTTATGTTTTATCATGCAAAATAGCTTAAGTATGTACCTACCTCACCCAGTGGGATTACAGTTTGACACAGAACCATTTCGACCAACTTACATTTTTGTGTAATTTGTTTTAATTATATACTTAAAATTACTGTGTTGTTGATTTCTTGACTTCAGTTGTAAATTTTTCTAAAACAGTTTTTCGAATACATTAGCATTAGCATTAGCATTAGCATTAGCATTAGCATTAGCATTAGCATTAGCATTAGCATTAGCATTAGCATTAGCATTAGCATTAGCATTAGCATTAGCATTAGCATTAGCATTAGCATTAGCATTAGCATTAGCATTAGCATTAGCATTAGCATTAGCATTAGCATTAGCATTAGCATTAGCATTAGCATTAGCATTAGCATTAGCATTAGCATTAGCATTAGCATTAGCATTAGCATTAGCATTAGCATTAGCATTAGCATTAGCATTAGCATTAGCATTAGCATTAGCATTAGCATTAGCATTAGCATTAGCATTAGCATTAGCATTAGCATTAGCATTAGCATTAGCATTAGCATTAGCATTAGCATTAGCATTAGCATTAGCATTAGCATTAGCATTAGCATTAGCATTAGCATTAGCATTAGCATTAGCATTAGCATTAGCATTAGCATTAGCATTAGCATAGCATTAGCATTAGCATTAGCATTAGCATTAGCATTAGCATTAGCATTAGCATTAGCATTAGCATTAGCATTAGCATTAGCATTAGCATTAGCATTAGCATTAGCATTAGCATTAGCATTAGCATTAGCATTAGCATTAGCATTAGCATTAGCATTAGCATTAGCATTAGCATTAGCATTAGCATTAGCATTAGCATTAGCATTAGCATTAGCATTAGCATTAGCATTAGCATTAGCATTAGCATTAGCATTAGCATTAGCATTAGCATTAGCATAAGCATTAGCATTAGCATTAGCATTAGCATTAGCATTAGCATTAGCATTAGCATTAGCATTAGCATTAGCATTAGCATTAGCATTAGCATTAGCATTAGCATTAGCATTAGCATTAGCATTAGCATTAGCATTAGCATTAGCATTAGCATTAGCATTAGCATTAGCATTAGCATTAGCATTAGCATTAGCATTAGCATTAGCATTAGCATTAGCATTAGCATTAGCATTAGCATTAGCATTAGCATTAGCATTAGCATTAGCATTAGCATTAGCATTAGCATTAGCATTAGCATTAGCATTAGCATTAGCATTAGCATTAGCATAAGCATTAGCATTAGCATTAGCATTAGCATTAGCATTAGCATTAGCATTAGCATTAGCATTAGCATTAGCATTAGCATTAGTATTAGCATAAGCATTAGCATTAGCATTAGCATTAGCATTAGCATTAGCATTAGCATTAGCATTAGCATTAGCATTAGCATTAGCATTAGCATTAGCATTAGCATTAGCATTAGCATTAGCATTAGCATTAGCATTAGCATTAGCATTAGCATTAGCATTAGCATTAGCATTAGCATTAGCATTAGCATTAGCATTAGCATTAGCATTAGCATTAGCATTAGCATTAGCATTAGCATTAGCATTAGCATTAGCATTAGCATTAGCATTAGCATTAGCATTAGCATTAGCATTAGCATTAGCATTAGCATTAGCATTAGCATTAGCATTAGCATTAGCATTAGCATGAGCATTAGCATTAGCATTAGCATTAGCATTAGCATTAGCATTAGCATTAGCATTAGCATTAGCATTAGCATTAGCATTAGCATTAGCATTAGCATTAGCATTAGCATTAGCATTAGCATTAGCATTAGCATTAGCATTAGCATTAGCATTAGCATTAGCATTAGCATTAGCATTAGCATTAGCATTAGCATTAGCATTAGCATTAGCATTAGCAATAGCATTAGCATTAGCATTAGCATTAGCATTAGCATTAGCATTAGCATTAGCATTAGCATTAGCATTAGCATTAGCATTAGCATTAGCATTAGCATATTTATTGAACAACGATGTTTACAATTTGACTTATAACTAGTTAGATACGATGATATTATACATTTATTGGCTCATAGGGGGCCAAATTTTATACTATGTCTTAAATTTAAAGGATTATAAAATATAAAATACATGTCAACAAATTAAATCTAAAAGGCGGTTGACTTAATTGTCCTCGGGGTGTTCCGTCTCGGTTGTCAAGTTCTGGTTTTGGTGGGGAGCTGGGTTGGCGTTTAGCCACGGTGATATGCTGACCCAGTTTCAGCGTAGAATGAAACCGCTTGCTCGTTGTCTGTGATGATGTTGTCGTCCAGAATGTCACATCGTACTGACTACTGAGGTATCTCGGCTCGGTTTGTCGTTGTTCGGTGGCCATCCTTCTTATTAGTTGATTTGGGTGATTGTTGGTGTGTCCTACAAGCTTCTTTGCTTGTAGGAGTAGGTACCGGTCCAGGGGGATGATGTTCGCCTCTGTGTACAGACACTCATTGCTGTGATGTCTCATTCGCTGGGGGTCGAAATGTAGTCCGGTAGAGATCCGAAGTCAATTTCTTTCGAATATTTGAATTTCCTTCATGGCCGTCTTCGAGATGGAGAACCAGATTGGAAAGAAATAACTGATGACAGGCGCAAGAGCTGCTTGTACATAAGTATCTTCGTCTTCTGGCTTAGTGCGTTTCCGCGTCTCATTAATGGGTGGAGTCGGTGGAATGCCCAATTGGCTAATTTTTTCGAATACATGTCAAGAAAAAATGCACGACTCGACTGTTATACAACAACTTAGGCCTAATTTATTCAATCTTCATTTAGTTTAAGCTCGCCATTTATAAAGGGATTTTTTTGAAATTTTCACACACAAATTTTATTAATTTCCCATTTTTAACAGAGAATATACATTTAATGGAGAGTGCGAATAACTTAGGACTTAATGCTCTCAAATATAAATTATGCGAACAATATTTAAAAATTCAAGGTGAGACAAAAAGCTAGAGCGTGTAGGTTTAGGTTTAAGCAGGAGCATGAATTTTCTAAAGAAATGACTTTTTTTTCTTTTTTTTAATCAGAAAAAAAATAATAAAAACAACGGTAAAACTTACAACGCGTTATAGGATTGTAGAATAATTTTGATTGGGCTTTTTTGGTTGTTATACCGTTTTGTAAGGCAAAAAATTTCTCCTTTTATTTATTCTCAAATAGGGTTCTTTTAATTAAAAGTTTTTGAAAAACTGATATTCAAATTCAAAATTAAAAAAAAAAAAAAAAAATACATACCTAACGAAATTTCAAAATAATTTTTTGGAAAGTTTTACGTAATTAAATACTATTTTTGTTTTCAATATTTAATGTTTTATCAATTTTAAGTCAACTATTGAAAATCGGATGATTTAAGGACTTTTAGTTTTCAATATATTAAAAAATTAATGAACCAACATTCTCATTATTGAATGTTAAATGATTATTTCAGCAACCAGTTGATTTATTATCAAATTCATTTATCTTGTTTTTGTCAAGAATTTGATTTCTTTATTTTTAAATTTGTATATACCGTTATGTAAGGTACTTCGTTTGAATAGGAAAATTCATCTAGACGTTAAGGCTGTATCCGATAGGACATAAAGTCATAATTGTGAGACTTTTTTCGTCTTTCTTTTTATTCTAATATGAAAATTGATCAAAATTCTAGGTCAATTTATTTTACTTTGTCATAACTTGCCATAGTACCTACCAAAATATCCCAACAAAAAAATCTGAATTGTAAAGGTTTTATTTCTATAAAAGAAAGTGTTTCGACATTTGCACTTTTTATTTTTTAAACAAACTGATAGTTTCGATTTTTAACAAAAGAACTAAATTCGACCCCTCTCAGAAATATTCAGCCTTGTTTTTTTTTTGGGGAAATATCTTAGACTAGGGCTGCCTTTAAAGTATCTCTACTATACCCCACTATCACCATACCAACCAACGACCGTCAGTACTGCTCAAACTGACGTGAAAAATCAATAATTTTGAAAAATCTAATGTTAGACCTTAAGCAGCGTCCACATTATGTTGCTTTGTGTATATCAGTGCTGATGAACAATGTTTAGTTAATGTGGACGTGTAGATCAACAGAGCCGATCAACTTTTCTTGACCCGAATGTATCCCGACTCGAATGGATAGAAATAAACAAAGTTTATCAACACAGTTGGCATTTGTATTGCGCATGCGCTGTCTGCGCCCAATGATGGTTTATTTTTTTTTATTTTGATTTGTACTGTTTTGTTTTCATTTGCGATCTTATTTTTATTGTTATTTAAAATGAAATGGACCTGGAAAATTGAGTACGTAAATGAATGTTTCCATGGACACATGACAGTAGTATACACTTGACCACGTACACACTAGCATGTTGATCGACAGTATAAATTGACAATGTAGATCGGCATAATGTGGACGCTGCTTTATTAAAAATTTATAAAAAAAAACAACAACTTAGCTAAGCTTCTTTTGTGTTCCTTCTGTGCTCGCAGATATTTAATGTTAGACTAAGAATTCATCAATTGTAAAAACCAGACATTGTAAACATTAAATTTAGCTTTTAATAAAAACTGTATATGTTCATATGTATGTATATGCCTTTTAAGCATCCCAGACGAATCCTGGTCGAGACTTTATACTTGGACTTGGTTGTCTCGGCGCAAAAAAGGCATGCTAATAAATTGAAAATTCCAATTTCAATAAAATAAGTATTTTCTTCTGCATAATATTCAAACTATAGACGTCGTTCATATTAGACTTACTCTTCAGATTTTTTTTTTACGTCTTCTTTGGTAAAGTCAAAAAATTTTTGAGGAGCCAGGAGAATGTGAACACCGTCATATGGGAGACAAAGTTTATTTTGACGTATGGAGAATATTTCATTCCAATAGTCGACAAGGTTGCCCTGAAATCCGGAGCAAAATATAAAAAGCAAACAATTTTGGATTCTTAGTGGGATGTATTTTAATCCATTAAAGTCTAGGCCATAATTCAATGGCATTTGACAGCTTTTCGCTTCACAGATGGGGAACAAACTATATTTTGAAAGCTATTAGACTAAGAGCCCAGGGCCCCCAGACATACGCCATTTTATTAAAGCTGAGATTTTGTGTTTGAATTTATACCATGGTTGGTAACAACGAATGGGTACCTAAGTACTACAAATCTTGGATCCCGGTGCTATTCAGATTTTATATATGTTGTCTAGAGAACTATTTAACAATGTTTCCCAAGCAGCCAGACACCTATAGTGGGGCGTTACCACAGCCAGCACCTTTAAGTTCAAAAAAATCATCATTTGTTGTATTATCAAAGGAAACTTTCATAATTCTAACGTAAATGGCCCTAATAATTTGATCTTTAGGGGGTTTGGCTGCCGTAAACACCCATGTGGGTGTCTGGATGTTTGGGAAACATTATTAAATATTTTTCTTATACATACATACAAATAAAAACGAAAATTGCACCATTTTTGACACTTTTAAGTTGTCTGGCTGCCGTTAGGCACCCATGTAGGTGTCTGGCAAGTGTCAAACAAATTTGGTGACATCTTCCTTTTGAACATATCAAAAAATCAGCTTTGATAAAATGACGTAATTTTGACACATTTGTATGCACTTTTAACACACATTTTCTCTGGATTGCACCCGGATCCAAGATTTGTAATACCCATTCGTTATTACGTACCATAGTATGAATTCACACACAAAATGTCAGCTCTGATAAAATGACGTACCTCTGGTGGCCCTGGGCCGTATTCATAGACTGAGCCAGGGCCGAGAAGAGATGAGACTAAAAAGAGACCAAGACGAGACCTGGATTAGATTGACATGACACCGACACCAGGCGTCAATTCTGTGGTCAAAGTAAGACACGTAAGTCAGTCGCCAATCGGCAGGACTGACTTTCATGATCATGGTTGACAGAATTTGGAAGAACTATCTGCAGTCAGTGCCTCCAAATAAAGTCCAATCTGACTTGTTGACTTTATTTGTCTCTTCCAAATCAAGTCAAAAAGAAGTCAAATATTTGAAAATTTTGTTTCTAGTCAAAAAAATAGTCAATTATCAAAACACCAAATATTAATGATAACATAAATACATTCTAAGATGTTTTCTCGTGATAACACTTGCAGTTAGGCTGTATAGCTTTCGCTCCGTCATATTTAAAATTGAAGGTTTTGAATGAACAACAACCACTTGTGTTGGCTACCACCGAGTATTACATTTGGCTGCAATTATTGCAATTTCATGGCTGCCACACCAATTATCAGATTCCTTTTAGTGGTGCTTAGTCTATAGTTCCAATTTTAATTTATAAATTATTTTTGCCGTCAACTGGATTCGAACCTAGACCAATTGCAATTGTAAAATAGAAAAACCTACATTTGGATGGGCACGATCAGGTGACCTCGGTGGTGCAATGCGTAGTGCAACGGCCTCTGAGGTAGCTTGGTCTAGGTTCTTTTGTTTTGGGAAAGGCATGTGTCGACAGAAAACATGTTGATCTGTTTCAGAATTTTTAGATTTTTTGGCACTCTCTGCTTTAATTCTTTTATAAGTTTAATAATAAAACTTTTGCAGTTTTTCTAAAAATATGAACTACTTCGTCGCTCACTTCCGATTCGATTTTCAATTTATTAAGTTTTTCCTCGCACTCTGCTCCCAGATAAGGATTAGTTTGTAAACCAAAACCAGTTGTTTTGTTCAGCTTGTAGCTAAACCAGAATGACAGCATATGACTGGGATTTGGGAATGGTTTTTGTTAGGCTGTACTTCATATTATATATATTCAAAGGTTACTTCATTGATTGCAGTTCATAGTATAACACATTACACTCGGCCTACACTGAAGTTGAAATGTATTTTAAAATATTTTAACAAAAAGTTAAGTTGCATATTGAATTATTGATTAAAGTCAAAACACTTTTGACAAGATTTGTATTTCATTTCATGTCAACAGCGATGAAATCTTGTCAAATTTGTATTAAAACAAGTCAACCCGGCAACACTGTCTGCAGTACTCTTAATGAGTCTGTTTTCAAACACCTCATATATTTTCTTGATGGTAGTGTCTACTGTTTAATTTGCTACCATATTCAGAACGGCACAGTTCATGTTAAAAAATATTTGGGAACCTTTTTGTTCATCGTTTTCAATTTTCGCTAATTTAAAAGCTGCTGCAGCAACGATTTGAGGAAATGAGGCAGCTTGACATACATAGAAGTTGGTTTGTTCTGAAAACATCTGAAATATAACTGAATTTCTGTTGTCGTATTATCTTAAATCTCGAAATTTCTTCTTTGAGCTGATTGTCACCTGGAAATTGTTTTCATATTCTAGTTTTTGTTTGTCTTTTTCTTCTTACACTTTTTTGATAAATTTTGAAATAGTATTGTATTTTGGTTGTCATAGGAATCTCGTTGCACGTTGAAACAATTCTGCATCATCCCAAAGCTCAACTTATTTTGCATCGATATTTAATTTTGTTTAATAAATTGGAAAGATTATCGAGTGATTACAATTTAGTATTAAGCCTAGTACGCTGCTGATGCGAAACGAAAAATCCCATACAAAAATAACATGACAAAATCATAAACTAAAAATTTCGTTGCGGTTTTGGTTCTGTGGATCGCTGTTCGACCAGCGAAATTGATGATTATACCAGATTGCTTTCAGAAGTATCCACTCTCTTTTCGCACAGAATCTACTGCCCGGACCATTAATTGTGTGCGAAAAAATGACATTTGGGTTTGTTCGTGATTTTTATTTGTTGTTCTTCTTTACAGCATGGCTTTTCTTTGATTTTTTCTTTAAATTTCATTTTATTTATTTGCAATTTGTGAAACTCTCCCCGAATATTTTTCCGCTGTGTTTTCGTTAGCATTTCGTTATCTTTTTGGAAACCACAGGAAAGTTTCGTTTCGCATCAGCAGCGTACTATAGGCTTTATAATGAAGGTGAAGAAATTTAAATATTAAAATTAGATCCGCTTTAAATGGAGCAAGTGAATATAATTCAATTAAGGCTTACAAGTGACCTCAACTGCAGACAATATTCTGTTTCACCCAGATATGATAGTCACATTGTTCTCGTCAGTTAGTCTGTCATAATCCTACTAAGACACAAATATTAGTCGATGTTTATTTTCTAGGTGCACGAATTTAAACAAATTCCCCTAGAATAATAAAACTCACAGTCTTCTTAAAGTGATTTTTCTATAGAGCTGTACAAAAAACGACCAAAATTTGTATCTTTGTAGGATATGACAGACTTACTGAAGAGCCCACTACCATGGACGAAATACATCAATGTCTGGAGAATTTATTTTCAATTGAACAATTTGGTATTGCCATTTAGGGCAGTTTTATTTATAATATTAAAATTACTGGCTTTCTGAAGTTCGTCTGCCATATTGTTATAAACTCTTTGTTTTATTTTCTATTCGGCTTGCTCTAAAAAAAATGTTTTTTGGCTTAGTAAATACATCCTATTCAAGATTTTTTTCTTAGGTTTCAGTAAGAACTAGAAAACAATTTGAATTCTTTTTATGTCAGGCAATATTTGTTCGGCACTTTGTACTAATTTTTAATTAGTTTTAAAAATTAGCATTTGCTTAAAATATTTTAAAAGTATAGTCGATTTCTAGTTAAAACTCGCAATAGACCATTTTTATTATTTCATTATTAAATATTTCTAGAAATTCTAGGAAAGTCATAAGAGCTACCATGCAGTTGGCAAACAAAAATATTTAATATGTTGATCTGTAGAAAAACTCACGTAAGAAAAGATCAAACAAATTTGCATTAATTAGAATTACATCAACGTTCAATTTTTTGTATTTCATAAAAGTAACATAATTGTTTATTTCTCTATAAAAAATAAAATAAAATAAAAATATTTTAAAGTTGTCCTTATTTGCAAAATTATCCAAAATTAAATAAGATTCCTATACTTATCAACCAGTAAAATACCAAAAGGTCACAATTATTGTATTTGCAAGAACACCACTCCCACACCCAAATGCAAGTGAAATTTCACTTTCAATTAAGCAGTCATTTGAAAAGCCCACAACGAACGAAAGAAAATGCAGAAAGAAAACTCTTCCTGCTTTATACACTGCTGCCTTTATTCTAAAAGAAAAAGAAACAAAAACATATGAAGCATTTTCTTTTATAAATTCATTCCTTTTTCAAAGTACTGCGATACAACACAGCAACAACCAACGTTTAACAGCATGCAATGTACGAGTAAAACCCGGCAAAAACGAAACAACCATGAAAGGACTCTCACTGAATTTAGCTCTCGTTGTCGTTATATGTCTCATTTCTCTTTAGGATATCGAAGGTGATGGTGTTGTGGTATATTTTGTTGTTGCTTTGTTTTGTTGTGTTGTGTACATACTCAACCTGTTTATCCCTTAATATTTTGATAAACAACAGTGGCGTAGTTTAGTAAACAATTAGAAGAGGGTCAAAAATTTAATATTTTCTTAAATTTTTCAATTAATTTAATCCGCCATTTTGTACGAAAGTAATAAATGAACAGATATAGAGTTCAAATAAGAGGGGAAATTGGTAAAACTTGAAAATAAACTAAAAACCCCAACAAAATGGGTGCTAGCACCACCCATATTCTTCAAAATCAACCCTAATAAAGCTCCACCTTTGTCTTGCATTCACTCACACAGCCACAAGTAGTGTGCATAAAAGGGTGCCTATCAGTGTTTGTGTCCAACATTCCTTGACTGTGGGCTGGCTGTGGCACTATAGCTCCACCAAACAGAGAGAATTTATCGTGTGCTCTCAGCACACATACGATTAAGATTCTCTAGCCAAAAAAAAGGACACAAATGCGCTATAGCAGTATCAGCGAGTATGCCATGCTCTAGCGTAACGTGTTAGTCAGTGCGTGGGGTTTGGGTGTCACTAAAGTTCTGTAAGTGGTAGTGAATTTTGTTTTGTTTGATTTTTGTGACAGCACAAGACGTCAGAAGCATGCACAGACACTGATTGTGTGTAGAACTGTGTACTCGGCCTCAATGCCTCTGCCTGTCCCTCAGCTATGCAGTACTACTGCTTTTTGTGTGTATATTTAGTTGCGTATACGCCCTGTAGCCCCACCGTGTCGTCATCATCGGTTGGTTTGGCATCAATGGAACTGGTGCTGGCACTAGCACGACAAACGAGAGGCTCAGCGCGTGGTACTATTCCTTGCGGTATTTTTGCCTGATGTATGTACGTGATAATATGTATAGCTAGCTGGGTAGGAATGTTGCTCTGAACGACGCCAGTGGTATAGATGGTAACACACAGCGAACCATTAGCGGCGACCGTTTTACGCGAAGCACTCGCATTTATTCTCAGTACTTAATTGCGACGGTAACGGTGTGTATGTGATGTTAATTTTCGCGTGCTCTCGCTCGCTCGCTCACTCGCCTGGCTCTCTCTCCGGATGTGAAAGACGAAACAGTGCGTTATAGTTAGTTCGTTGTTTTTTTTGTTTTGTTTTACCTTTTTGAGCATACGGGATAGTTAATAATAAACAACGGTTAATTTCCGTTAATTTTATATATGCAGTTTATTGCAGCTACCGTTATTTGTGTTCATAGTGTTTTGATGTGCCCTGTGGGCTAAAGTGAAGGAAATTGTGCGTTTTTGTGAAGAAACGAATGAAACCACCTTGCGGTGCTACTCGTTTAATGCGGAAGCAAATCAAAGTTCCGGTTTTTCGTTGAGTGCACGTTTTTCGTTTGGTGTTGTTGGTCTTTTTCGTGCGTTAAGTCCTTTTTATTGTATTGTTTTGCAATCGAAAAGATAAACACGATGGCGATGGACAGCTTTCAGTAGAATTAATATATAGATACGCTATATCTGGAGTTGGAGCCTTGTTTTGCAGTGCAACTTATATGTTATTGTAGGTGTGTACACGTATACCTACGTACTTCCGTTTCTGGTTCAAAGAAAAGCACAATCCTGTATGCAGCCTGGTGAATCCATTTATGAATATAAAAAAGTTTTATTTAGGGTTTGGCATGCGAGGGCGATTGCGTTAGGGTCTCGTTTGTCGATTCTTCTGATATCGTGTCAATTTGTGTGTTTTACTTGACATAAAGTGCGTTTATGCGTGAAAGTGCATAGCGTTCTAGTGTGTTGGCGGGTGTGTTATAGGCTATTTTTAGGCAACTGCTGCGTGGATGCGGCTTTGTGCGATGATATTTAATGCAACTGTCAGTTTACATTGAAGTGATTGTTTGTACTTGCGCACTTTCGAAAAGTATTAATAATATAATTTTGTATTATTTCTCGCAATGTCAGAAGGAGTATTTTCGTTTTCATCGTAACAAGAATTTTCATAAGAAGAACACTTTTATTTAAATAAGTACTTAAGAAGTAGTTAAGGCTTTCTTATTGAATACATTCAAACCCAACATAACTAAACTCATGTTTCACGCATGCGCTAAGAATTAACGTTACCAGAGTATTAATATCGGCTTATACCTGCTGTAGAATTGTTTGAGAACTAATCATAACAGTAATGGAGGCGACCGTTAGTTTACCTTTCTCATCGCGGCTTATGAAAAATATTATACCAACCTAAAGCTTTAGTCTAAGCCTTAACAAAACTACTGGTCTGACAAAATTTTTCAGGTAGCTTTTGTGAGGAAATTAATTTCATGAAGCTTCCGTTTTTAAGAATCGGACAAGCGGTAACGTAAACGATTGGATTAAAGCTAAATGGGTTGCTGTCTTCCAACATGTTTCAGTTTTTGACGCTTATTGCGTTTTTTTTTTTGTGTGTTAAAATCATCAAGCAAATTGAATAAGAAAAAATAAAAACAAAAAGCCAGATTTCAAAAACCATAATCAACACTAAAAAGAAATATGAATATTATGTATCGAAAAGGTCTGTTTTTGAACTATTCATATTTTATTATCTTAACAGATGTGATTGGTTATTACTTTAATCAATACTTAGGAATAATAGATCATTCACTTACCCCTAGTTCCACAGTGGGAGTTTAAACTTGAGATCAGCTGAACCTTAAACTGAGTTTAAATTTTTGGTTAAACTCGCCCGATCTCACCGTGAAATCTGAACTTCAGTTCAGTTGAACTTCGTTCAGCTAGATTTTATTTGTATGAAAATGAGTTGGCAGCTTTGTACGTTATTGCTTTGCTAAGTGACGTATTGGAAACTGTACGTAGCTTTTCTTGTCTATTCTTTCTCTTTCTGAAGCAATTAACACCCGAAATAGCACCAATTGTTTTGGGTTTTTGATAATCTGTCGACATTTTTTTTTTCAAGTAGCACGAACAGAGAGAGAAATACCTAACAACTATTCAACATCAGAAATAGATTTTTTGGTGGAATTGGCTATGAAAAATAAGTTAATAAATTGCATTATATATTATGTATAGTGATTACAAACGTTAAACTTAGGTTTAAACGGAATAATGCTGTCGTTTAACATAAACTAAAAATTGAACTCCGTTCAAGGTTTAAACGGAACTGTGAAACTGAATAAATTTTTGAACTGAATTTTAAAGTAAAAGTGGATTTTAAACTTCCACTGTGAAACTGAGCGTTAGAGTTTGTTGTATGTATATGGCAATATCCCACTATGAAACTTTGACATATAAAACCACTTGATTTAAACGAGTTAACTTAGGGACCCTTTTGGTATTCAATTGCAATCAATAATTAATGTTCTTATGAACGCAAATCTCCATTAAGTAACTAAAAGTATTTAGTGGCAGACGTTCATATTATAAGATATCCAAAGTAAGTCCCAGGTGACTTGATTGCCTTGATTGCATGATAGTTGATAGTTATTATACAGTACTGGAAGTGTCGATCGTTGATTGGCCTCGATCTGTTCTAAAGATTTTTTGGGCACTATTGAATGCTTATTTGATTTTCAAACCAAAAATGTGTAAAATATTTTAAGCCATACAATTTTTCGCTATAATACGGTATAAAGTAAGCGGACAAAATCAACCCAACCTATGTAGACTTTGTAGCTAAAATAGTTTTTTAGGAAGCGGGTCGAAAAGCTGTATTTTAAAATACTGTATGGTAAAAATTCTATATGATACTGTATGGTCATAAACCTGTATGGTTAATATTCTGTATTTCAAAATATGGTAAACTGGGACACATTCGTTACTTTTTTGTCTTACGCCTATATTACCGTTTTTTTTATACTTTGAACATAATTTTTTTGGCGTAACAGGTATTTTCAATATCTATGAATAGTTTTTGGAAAAAATATTTTTGATTTTGTTTACCAGATTGTAATTTTAACCTTTTATAAAATTCACCTTTGTTTAATTCGTCATTCGATGGGGATCATTCAGCATTGGGAAAACTTAAAAAAAAATACGTGAAGACTTCGTTCATAGTATTTTATATTTTTCTTTTGAAATACAATTTAAACAAAACAAAAATTACTTCAGGTCAAAATAAAAAAAATTAAAATAAAAACATCACCAGTATTATTTATAAACACAGTTGAATGCTTGCATAGAGCTATGCACGCTTTAAAATGCCTCTGAACGCAAAAACGTGATCTATAAAACTTATGTAACGTTGTATAGAGGCAATATAAGCTAAACGCGTTTGGAGGCCTACATGAAGGCTGTTTAGTATCGAAATGTCACTTTGACTTACACATAAAATCAATAATGTAGACAGATTTTAGGTGGGTGCTTATTTGTGCAATGTTTGTGTTGAAATCTCACTCATAATTTTAATATAAATTAATACAAACAATAGATAAATATGTTTTTGTGTATAGTAATTTTTAATTTTGTAGGAATATTGTTTTAAAAAGACAAGGAATATCTTTTGTACACTCATTATTTTATAGATTCTGCATAATATACGTGCAAAATTTGAAGAACTTCTATCAAAATTTTACAACTCTTCAACTGCTAGGGCTTATTTAGTAACCTTAACCAGTTTCATTAAATTTTTACACAAATCCACGTTGATCAGTATACGGAGAAATACAAATAAGAGCCACCCTTATATATTTCTCAACAAAAATATCACACTGTGAGTGAATGGAATAATTCATTCAAAAAATCAACAAATACCCATTCTTTTCTTTTGAAAACATTTTATTATATTTGAAACACACAAAAAAAAAGAAACAAAACAACTCGATAACCATAAGAACAAAAGAAATTAAAAAAAAAAACCCTATCGTCAACAAAATTATTTTTTTGAGTTTTCACAAACAGCTGAGCCTTGTTTTCAGTTTTGGAAGCAAAACGTAATAGTTTTCTACTTTTTGCTACTTTATTTGACACAAAGCCTGTATAAATATACTGGGTGGGGAAATGTTTTGTAAATCACTATTTTATGCAACGTTGTATAGAGGCAACATAACTATTCACCCGTTTAGAGTTGTTTAGCGAATTCTATTAAATACGGCTGCGCTTGTTTAGAAACTCAAATTCTTTCAAATTATTCAATTTTTTTTAATACAATTTAAAATACAATTTAAAAAAAATTCATGTTTAGTTATGAATTTTTTTATAATTTCGAACCATATCTGTAAAAATTAAAATAAAGTAAAATTTTGAAAATCCCGGGGTACATTTGGCACCTACTGAATGTGCCTCAATCAAAATGCTGAATCTACCCCGACCTCTCAAAATAGTTATTTTTTTCACATATTTTTATCACAACTGAAAACAGGCTTTTTCTTAATTTTATTTCACTTCCTAACAAATTGAACTAGGAAATGAGTGAAACCTGCATTTCCTAGAATTCATTTTTCGCTTTGAAAATCACTTACTTACCTATAATTGTGATTGGAAGTGATTAAAAGTAATCTTTCCGTCGGCCTTTTTTTGGTCACTGTAGTTTTTGCAATGAAACAATTAAGTTACATTAGCTTTCCCGACGTTTCGGCAGGGGTTGCTGCCTTCTTCAGGGGAACTTTATTTGGACAACAAGAAAAAATATATTGTTTACATTATAATAATAATAATTGAAACAATACAAAATACACTCACATTAATAAAACTGTGTTTAAATTTAAACTGACATTTAAAATTATTGTATCTAATAATTGTAATATTATTTACGAAAGTAAAGAAAAAACCACTTCAAACGAAGTTTAGTCTATGGAATTTAAACAAGGAGTAAAGAAACTGAAAGAATATTGTGTTATGATGAGACAAGAGAACAATAGATGGCAGAGATGTTTTGGGTGTCTTGTTTTCTGTTCATGTTGTTGTTGTTGTTGATGATGTGTAATGTTTCTAGGGTGTATCGTTTCGAAACATGTTTCTCTGTCTGTAGGACTTTAACACCTTCAAAATCTGGAGAGTGGCCGTTTTCGATACTGTGGCTCGCCAGGGCTGTTTTTCCAGGATTGTTTGATTTGATATCCGATTTATGATTAGAAATTCGCTGTTTAAGAAATTTTTTTGTAGTTCCGATGTAACACTGGTTGTATGGTTCATTAGGTTTACCCTTACAATTTATGTTGTAAATGACATCAGTAACTTTATCCTTATCCGCTTTCGTTTTGAGTTTTGTGAAAAGGTGACTCAGAGTTTTATTTGATTTGTAGGCCAGGCGAACATCTGTTAGTTTTTGGTTTATCACTTCTTTAAAATTCTCAGTCAGTCTTGGGATGTAAACCATACTTTTGTAGTAACCATTATTCGGGTCTTTAGTGTCTTGGCTTGGAATTTTGCAATTGTGTTTCTGAAGTAGACCTTGATTTATAGAATTTGGAAAACCATTGTCACTCAGGTTTTTTTTTTGATTTTTTTCTCATTGGCAGAGTGAAATTGTTCGTCGCTGAGTGCGAAAACTTTACTGACGAGATTGGATGAAGTGTTCATAACTATGTGCCTCGCTTGGTTAGACCGAAAGATGACTAATCTTCCCGATGCAGTATGTTTTTGGTACCAGTCAAATAATAGACGGTTGTTTTCACGATGGATTTTTACGTCCAAAAATGCTATTGACCTGTTATGTTCCATTTCCACATGAACTGGATTTTCGGGTGGAATCCGTTAAGGATCAGCTGCACTTTTTCAATAAGATTATTTTTAATCACTTCCAATCACATTTACATTTTCATCAATGTAAGTGTCAATGTCAAGATGGGTTCTGAGCAGCATCAAGGTATTTATAGATGTTTCGGTTGTGTTGTGTAGTTGGAGGCAAACAAAAACAAATAAAAATGAAATTTGTGATTTTCGATTTAATTCTCGCGAATTTAAAAGACAATTTGTTGAATTGTTGTCAATATTCATTGATACGTGTGGTTTCAATGTTTCATCAATTATTTTTGACAGAAAATATCTTCAATAATTATTGTCGATAACAATTGATCATGTGTAGGACCCTTAACACTTAAATTTGCACAAGCTCTTAAACATCAACGAAATGCATGAACACGTGGATGTTTTGACATTTCAATTAGTTTGGTGCAATTGTTTATGTTTATGCAGTTGTTGATT